>JARYHS010010875.1:10000-24435 GCA_031002005.1 Vandiemenella viatica | reverse complement strand
TCAGATCACCTGGCAACAACTGTCGTATCTGTAAGTTAATTTCGTTGACATCAACATTTTTTGCTGCCATAATAGCACGATTACTGAGCCAATTATGATCTAAGTAATTATTTGATATATACAGGAACACACGCTGAGTTAGTTCATTTTTGAGTGAACAACAGTGCAGAATTTGTCTGGCAATTTGATGTATTGTGTATTTCGATGCAGTTCTATTTCACCTTTTCCAATATCCAGCAATTGCTTACAAAATACTTGTGCCGATGGATCATTTTGCAACTGTACTCGCATGTTCATGGTCAATCAAAGTGTTTCGACATTCCGCCATAAAAACGATTGTTTTATTCATACGTTAATCTCATCGGCAAAAGTAGAGCGAGGAATCACTGGTAATGTCTGTCGGAAGCCACCACATTCTTGCATACGACGCTCAGCTGTCCTGATTCTTTGAACTTCCTTACTTGCCGCGATTGTGTTGCTGATTGATGAGCTCTCTCGTCGTGCGTCGTGCCTTTCTGCTACACGCATTGTCGAGGTTAGATTCTTTGGCGACATTTCACTGAAAAATACTTTAATTACAACAAAAGTGCCTTTCTGAAAGCCTTAAAATAAGACACTATAATACAGTGGTGAAACCGGAATTTTTGGGTTCATTGAAAAATACAGTAAAATGGAAGGTAAGAACTAATGAGGAAATATATAATAACATTGAAAAATAACAGAAAAAGAAGAATTATATTTTTTTTCGATACATTTATAGCATGGATGACAGCAGGCTTTCAAGAGGTTTAGAAAGATTTGAAACGAAATAATACCAGTGAACTGTATTGAAAGAATTTTGTTTTCGATAGTAGACTTTGAATATGGCAGGATTCAAAGGTAGAGAGGAGTGCAATAATGAAGGAGTACTGGGAGGAAGAAAGAAAAACAACAGGAGAGGAATTGAAATTGACACGTGGTCTCTAGCTGAACAAAAAGAAGAAGAAAAATGATAAGCTATCGAGAAATACTTACACGATTCGAATTGATCGTAACGTTTTCTTCAATGTTATATTCATGTGTGTAATTACTTTGTCGTTAGGTATAATGACACACAAACGATGAACAACAATACGGTATAATTATAACACAACACACAGCATAATTAAAATTGAAGAAACTCGCACTCGTGGAATAGACTGTAGCATAAATAAATCGAAATACAACCCCATCTACTGGATGGTTCGATAAAGTAACACACCGCAATCTGTTACGAATAAACTGTAGCATAAATAAATTGAAACAGAACTTGATCTACTGGATGATTACCCAACCTAGCTAACCAAGTATTGTATCGATAAGTTAACACATCGCCATCTGTTAGAAACTTATGGAACTATAATAATAATTTCGTGTGGTCGCAATGACCTGGTGACATGGTACCGACCACAGTACCGACCTGGCGTATTTCACCTTACACAGCATGCTGCACGGAGATTAATGCCGGGTTAAGTGTCTATAAAAATCCCCGCCGAGACAGGGACTCGAACCGAGGACCTTTTCCATCTCCAGTGAGACGCCCTAACCACTAAGCCAACGGACCGCTTATCCTTGGTGCCTTACAAATAATTACAAACCATTGTCCTATGACAAACATTTAATGAACATTTATTTCACAAATAATAAATATTGAGGTATATAATCCAGATAAAAACTATCCTATCTTTTAAGTTGGACTAAATTACACACAGTAAGCCAAATTTAATCTAAATCGGTTATGTAGTTTCGGAGTTCATCCCGGACGAACATCGTGACACGAGATTTTTATATATATAAAGATTGAAATGTAGGGGAAGGTTGATGAACTACCCCGCCATTATGAATCGTCAGTGGGGAGGAGCTTAATTATAGTTTTGTTTCGTGCATTGACTTACGGAAATGAATAATCTGAAATATAGATGGCTCTGAATGAAATATCCCCCAATGATATTGCCAAAAGGAGGATCCAGCATTGCCTTACTCTTTCCTGGGATGAGATTGATGTCAGATTGTGCAAAAAGACTGATAGAACATGACAGCTCTGTCCACATTTAATGCAAAGACTGTACGAGTATATATAGAAAATTAATGATTATGCATTCTTTAAGAAGTAAGAATATCCTGGGAATGTATATTCCATACGAGCCGTTCACGGAAAAGCTGCGCGTTCAACGCTTTGTGTAAACAGCCCTATTTCCTCATGATGATCCTACCACACATCACTTGCCGAGTGTAACTGAGACAAACTGTAAATCCTTATAATGAATTACAATTAGATAGTGCTATCGTCATCTATCAGCCGCACGTAATTTTTTTAAGTTTTCTATTAACAAAACATTACGAAAAAATGTCACTATTTTTTTCTGTTATGATATTTATCTTGAGACAAAAATTTTCAAAAATTTAGAAACTGATAGAGTTTTGTTTAGAATAAATGAAACGTAGGATATTTATAAAACCACTCTTCTTTCTCATAGTCCTCGTGGATGTTATGACGTCTATATACTGGCTATCGTTTTTCCACAACTATGAGGAAACAAACCTTTTACTTTAAACTTTGGCGAAATGATTGATCGCGAACAATTTATAATTTAAGACTAGATTGTTACAAATTTCAGTATCCACAACATGATTGTATTTACTTTAGCGTCAATTCAGCATACAATGAGATACCAGCGGTTTAAATTAAATCTTGATTGTGTTACTGTTCATCAAACAAATAGGCAAAGTTCTTGAGCGGCATTAGACAGTAGTCAGGTCACATTCACGATCCAGCCAAAAAAGTTTCGAGATAAATAAATAAAAAAAAACTAATTTCTTCCAGGCCTTTGCAATGATAATGACTTTACAGAAAAATAACAATGAATTTGGATTGCTCAATAGATACAGGCAGAAATCTGTAATTTTAACGTCTCAATAGGTGTATAATACGTTTTTACTGTCTCAGTGTACGGGTAACACAAGAAAAACATAACGCATCGTTTAACCACTTTTTCCCGCGGCGCGACTCGAACCGTGGAACCACGAGACAACGCACTAGCTTCCGGGATCTGCATCCGCGAATATGAGCCACTTACCACCCCATCGCGTCAGGCTTACCAGAGACGGAAGATGAGGTGGCTACAACGCATAAACAGCTTGGCATTATCTTTCCTCGTTCCTGAAAGTTATTTTTTCCGGAATTTTACATTAATTAATAGCTGAACGAATTGGGTGAAGGGTAAATTTCATCAGTGGCACTAGACAGTAGTCAATTCATACTCACGATCTGGCTATCAAAAATTCTGTTTAAATAAAAAATCTCGAAATTACTCAACGGAATGAGGAATTGCCATTCCTCAAATATCGTTGCCGAATTCGTTTACGTTTTTAGAATACTAACCTCTTCCGTGCCTTTGAAATAATAGTGACATTATTGAAGAATAACAACGAATTTTGATTTCACAATAGATACAGGCAGAAATTTGTAATTTCAACTTCCCAATAGGTGTAAAATATGTTTTCACTGTCCCAGTGTACGGGTAACCCAAGAAAAGCATAACCCATCATTTAACCACTTTTGCCCTCGGCTGACTCGAACCGTGGAACCGCAAGACATCGCACCTCGTAGCTTCCGGGATCAGCATATCCGAACCTGAGCCAATTACAGCACCATAGCGTCAGGCTTACCAGAGACGGAAGCTGTGGTAGGAGAAACTAATAACGAGCCAGGCATTTTCTTTCCTCGTTCCTGAAATTTACTGTTTGTTTCTTGGAATTTTAAATTTAGGAAATAAAATTAAAGAAACTTTTCTTCAATGGTGATATGCGTCAGAATTAACTTTTAAAATTTCTGCACTTCTTTAATAATATATATTCTTTTTGTGCTACGGTTAACGATTTTGCCCGTTACCGCAAACCGATTTTTTTACGGACTCCCGGAGATAGCGGTCAACGCGATAGGACGGGGAGATAACTCCATGCTACGAATAATTCCCAGTTGGGGTTATGCATCAATTATATCATTAGCTATCACTAGTCGGAGCAGCATGTTTTTAAATACGGAAGCTTTGAATTTTATGTTCTTCCTTGATGAGAATTTTTTCCGTAAGAACAGCCACTTTCCATTTCCTTTCTCATTTGCTTCCCAATACCACAGGCTAGAAATTCTCGTTGTCGCACAATAAGGACATTAGCTAAAAAAAACTTTTCGCACAATAGACACATTGGTTTGATTTAGTTCCTTGATTATTTTAAACAGTTATCATTACGTATTACATCAATGATCATTCGCCCGACTTTGTTATGAGCACTAGAAAAAATGGGGAATGTTGAGTGACAGAAATCTTTACGGTGAAGTTAAATTTAGTAGGAAAGTGTCTTTCAAATACTACTCACGCATGCTGCGTTGACAGTGTCTCACGTCAGCCAGAACATTAATGTTATGATTCTTTTCTATTGTTCCACGCTAAGTATGTTCAAGAAAGGACAGAACTAAAATAATTGCTTTTACAGGCAAGCATACTTACAAGACCACTGCCAAATTATTAAATCCGAAATCTTGTTACGTGTTATATATTTGACTGAACTCTTAGATAAGTCTGTACTGTTTCCAAAAATTATAATACACAGCAAACGTTGAATATTAACGTAAATTTCGAGTCATTTTAAGTTGTTGTAGACGGGTATAAAATCTGCATTTTGTTGTTATCCAGTACTTTCTAAAAACCAGCATTTTGTTTGAGATTGGTATCTTTCGTGTTATGTGTGAACACTTAATAACTGTAAAATGTCTTTAAAACAGTAAATGAAACGTATTCGATGTTCCTATAACTCTTTTATTGCCGAAATGTAATCACTATTTCGGTTTATGAAACAAAAAAGCGGAAATGTATTTCGTTTTATGGGAGGTGGATGTGGCTCAATTTTAATAGTCGTGAGACTGTACCACCTCCTGGGTATAGTACTGTCTTCGTAGATGTGTATAATGGGTTGAATAAGTCCCAGGATGAAATGTAGTGATGTGCAATTCAGGTCGTTCGGATTAATATGAGCATGGTAGTACCAATAGCAATATTCCAGCACTAATTCGTGAAAGTGCAGAGGCTAATGAACGCCGCGATAAAGCTAACGTACTAAATACTGTATTCAAAAATTCATTTACTAATGAAAATAAGGATAGTGTTCCCGTTTTCCCACGCCGTGTCGAGTTGGTGATGGAATCATTACGAATAGATACTGCAGGTATCATAAAGCAATTAGAGCTCCTGAAATGGGGGAAAGCACTGGGGCCAGATGGAATTCCAGTTAGAATATTTTCAGAATATGCGGCGGAAATCGGGCCATTTCTGTCTGATATATTCAGTAAATCATTAGAAGAGCGAAAAGTACCTTCAGACTAGAAAATCGCGCAAGTAACTCCGATTTTCAAAAAAGGTGATCGAAGTGATCCTGGGAACTATCGTCCCATATCTATACCATCTGTTTTTAGTAGAGTTATGGAGCATATTATATGCTCGAACATGATGAAATTTCTAGACGATAATAATTTGCTTACAACAAATCAACACGGATTTCGGAAGAAAAGATCATGTGAAACACAGCTTGCCCTATTTACACACGATGTAATGAAAGTTATTGATGCAGGTTCACAAGTAGATGCAATTTTTTTAGATTTTCAGAAAGCCTTTGACTGTGTGCCACACAACCGCCTTTTAGCGAAGCTACGAGCGTACGGTATATCGGATCAGCTTTGTGAATGGATAAAGGATTTTCTAACTGGTCGGTCGCAGTATGTCGTCGTTGAAGGAGAAAGTTCTTCTAATCTAGATGTTACATCGGGGGTACCTCAAGGAAGTGTAATAGGACCACTTCTTTTCTTAATTTTTATAAACGATCTCGGAGACAAAGTGAAAAGCCTTTTTAGATTGTTTGCTGCTGATGCGGTTATTTATAGGGAAGTAAGGAATTTGACCGATTGCTTAGAAATTCAGCGTGATCTGGATATTATTTTGGCATGGTGCGCTGAGTGGCAACTTACGCTAAATTGTAAAAAGTGCAAGACAATGAGCATAATCTGATTGTTCAGAAATACGAGTTAATCAATTCAGTTATTGATATGGTCGATTCTATTAAATATTTGGGAGTAACAGTACAAAGGAACATGAAATGGGACATACACATTAATTCTTTAGTAGGTAGAGCAAATTCTAGGCTGCGATTCATAGGTCGAATATTGAAAAATTGTAATGAACAAACAAAGGAGATAGCGTACAAATCTCTTGAGCGTCCACATTTGGACTATTGTTGTGCCATTTGGGATCCGTTTCGTAAGGGGTTGATCGAAAGTATAGAGAAAGTACAGAGAAGAGCCGCTCGATTCGTGACCGCTTGCTACAGTGCTTATGAAAGCGTCACAGAACTGATTAGTAGACTAGGCTGGGAGTCTCTGGTAGATAGACGACGCACATTTCGTCTAAACTTATTGGTAAACATGCGTACTCCCACTTTCACTTTTGAGTGTAGTGAAATACTTCTTCCACCAACCTGTTTTAGCCGGAATGACAGGAAAGATAAAATTAGAGAAATAAGGTGCCGCAATGATTCTTGTATGAATTCTTTTTTCCCTCGTACAATTAGGGATTGGAATGCAAAATAAAGAGATTAGCTTTGGTGCTGAGCACCCTCTGCCACCCACAATTTTCAATTTTCTATATGTTGCTGTTATCTATTAGTCATTGTTCACTTCTTCCGGTGATTTTCTCCTATCCCAAAATAAGAGAGCAACGGATTTGTGTGAAATTCGGTTTAAATAGCTGTTTTTTTTTTTTTTTTTTTTTAATTCTATTGAAATCGTTAAAGTGAGCTTTCGTGGCAGGAATTATGGATGTAGCGTAACAGCTATCTCTTCCTTCTTGGGAAAAAAACACATAACAACAACAACAACATTTTTACGGTGTATTGGCAGCAATAAGATGTTCCAAACTTAAGTAAATGTATTGCGCAAGAAGATAGTAAGCAGGTAGGCGAATCTAATGATTACCGTATCTGATAAAACATACGCTGTGCATTCATACTCAGGATATAAGGACAACTCTTATTTTCTGATTCGACTTGGTTTTCAGAATTAATACCACATTAATAAAGCACAACATAAAATTAATCTGCTTATGCTAGAATGGCCTGATAAACGTTGCTTCTTTCGCCAAATAGCAGTGTACACCATTCATTGTGAAGTTCTACAAATGGACTCCAAAGTCCGTAAAACAAGTAAATAAATAGATAAATAAAAAATAATTAGATTAAGTTTTATTATTATAATTAATTTAATTGCGATTGAGCACACGCGTCGGTGACAATATCCTTAGTCATCTAAAAATCCCTTTTTTATTTTATTGTTTGCACGTTAGACACGATATTTCCTCCCACACGCCTCACTTACTGCTGTTCTGTCATACAAACAAACGAGTTTGGATATAAATACATGGGAGGTCCTTTGCTTCTTCTATTTCACAACAGGAGAAAACGTACTCACACTCAAGTGTGGCAATAAACTTTACAGAGACAACATATAGGTTGTAAAATTAAATTGGGTATTTTTTTTGGAAGAAACGGTTTAATATGTGAACACTGCAACATGTTCCAAAAGAAAAATATATTCGCGGATTACAGTTAAGAGATAAGATTCGGTCGGTAAAATTGTAGATGATTTACTAGCCGCTAACTGCGAAGAATATGTTTTGTAGGTCCTCAGAGAAGATGACAATATTGAAACATACTCTCGGATGTCACAGTATCAAAAAACCAATGCTCTGTCACGTTCTGATTGCAGGCTTCCTTATAAACTAAATGCGCTGTTTGCTACCATCTCCATGTACAAAACTTGACCGACCGTGATGGGTGAGCGGCTGCGCTCTTCTCTCGCATTCTGGAGGATGTGGGTTCGAATCCCCGTCCTGGCATCCAGATTTTGGTTTTCCACGGTTTCCCCAAATCATTACAGGCGAATGCCGGGATGCTTCATTCAAAAAACCATGGACGAATTAGTTCCCGTTCCTTGTCTCCAATCCCATCCCGCCTCTAATTTCCTCGACATCGGCGAGGCGTAAAGCCATAAGTAAAAAGTAATAATAAAAACTTTGAACACAATTCGAGTTTAGAAAGTGTTACTACTTCCCACTACAGTGGATGCCATGGGTGGGTGGATGTTCGATTGTTATGTGGTCAGTGGTGGTGCAATGTGTAATTTGACGCTGTGTAAGATATCTCAATTTCGGGAAAATGATGGCCATGCTCTGGATAGAAATCGAATACAGCTGATCAAGTCACCAGAAAATAAGTACATGGCAAATTCAACGATGCTGTAAAGTTCTATAGGTAGCAACCAAAATGGTAGGACTAGAGAATTTATCCAGCCATTATTAAATGATAAATATAATATATAATACCAATGAGAAACTGTTACGCAGCTACAGCATGTGGTACGTTTCAATGTATGTTCAATGCGCAGTCCAGTACAGAATCGCTTGTCATGAAAGTAGAAAATCAAACATTCTCTTCAACCTACTCTACTACAGGGGTTTGGTAAGTGAACAGATATATATTCAGACTTTTGCGTTAGTATTTACAATTTTGAGGAAAGACTTTTTTCATGAGAAATGTTTTGCAATTTGTTTGATCGAAATTGCTTGATATGTAATGCAACTAGTTTTTCACATTACCCCTTCAAATTTATAGTGTTATCTACCCCCATTAATATGATCCATCCCCTTACGTTTTAGTATAGCGGTAAATAATCTAAATCGGGAATGGGAATACGGAATTCTACCTGCGTGAACATAGAGGTTGTGGCATGAGGCATGCGGACCTTGCGACTTTACCTTTTAACTTGTGTTTGGGAACTATAAAAATAGAATTAACTTCCTGTAAATCCTCTGTATTCTCTCATATCAAATGAGAAATGTCGAAACAGGCAATCTGTGGTCCAAGAGCTTGTAAGGAGATATTGCACCATAAAATGCAAATGCTGAATTTAAAATTAATTTTGGTTTCAGTTACGTTTGTCACTGAACGGGGATTAATTCTGGTAGGGCAGTTTCGATAAAAGACTTTTTTTTCTTTTGTTAAGGTATAGATGCGAATCAGGTAGGAGCTTCATTTCGTGGGCGACAATTTAACGACCACTTTGAAACATAACTGTATCTTAATATCCTTTTCATTACCTACCCATCAACTAATTAACTTCGTGTGAAATAAATTAAATGGTTCATTTATTGTAATTATGTGAGATTGGTTTGTAAATGAGTGTTCTTTTTGTATTCTATATTATCTGAAACTTTTATACCTAGTGTGACACACTATTTAAGTGTGCTATATCGCTTGCGATACCATGCATTTTAATAAAAGGACATTAGTATGTTATATTGTGTCGGTTACTATATTTGAAAGTTTTCGATGTATTGAACTTGTTTAATTTTCAGGCACTAAAGCTTTTAAATTCACTCTAACATCATTTCAGTTGCTACCAGTTTTAACCAAGTTTTAATAGTTTTAATAGTTTTATTGGTAGCTGACAGGATTGGCCATTGTTTAACGTTCTGGAAACGAGTGGCGGCGCATTTGCTTGCACCAAGAATTTTCTGTGTGTCTTCTAAAATGTTGCTCTAAAAGCGGCCATAATAATTGCTACGTGGAAGCTACGCTTAAAAAATGTGCCTTGGTAATTTTTGTCAAAGAGTTTCATGTTTATTTTGGAGGAGATTCTGCAATAAAAGTGAAATAAAATGCAGTCTCTGATTTCTGGTTTAAAGTAACCTTATCATCACATCTGACAAATTTAACCGTTCTAGTGGGGAGTAATACTCATTTTGCGACTGATTAAGTCTGCACTTCTCAAATGTGATTATACGAGTAACACGTTAAGGCGCTCTTGACGGGAAGGTTTTAATACTGAAATATTCTGAATTCCGTTATAATTTCCATCTGAACAAGAAAATAGTAATCATTTAAAAGTAGAAACATTAAATGAGGTTAACTACTATGGTACCATGAAAAAACTTTATGTAAAGAGGGAACACATAACTTTTACATGGTGAAAGATTAAGCCTATGCTCAGCTCGAGAGAGAAAAACGGTTACCAAATTTCAGACTAACATGCAGATATGCAAATAGAAAATGTATTGAAATATAACAGAAACAAACATTAGTTATCGGAAACAAGAGACTGGATTGAATCAGTTCGCTTCCATGCCACTTGCGTGATTGGATGAATGCGTGGTCAGAGTTTAAGAAGAGGTGCTGCCGTGCGTTGTGACTGCACAGGGAGAAATAAAATTCAAACACCTGACTTCTTAAATAAAACCTAGAAAAACTCAGTCTACAAATTTTTTCCTTCAAATTTTGATTATGGCTACACGCCATGTCGACGTTGAGGTCACTAGAGGTGGGAGACGATTGGAGAAGGAACTGAAGTAATTCTGTCATGGCTTTTCGAAGGAACAGTTCCCGCAATCGCCTGAAGTGATGTCGGGAAATCAGGTTAAACCTAAATCAGGGCGGCAGGACGGGGATTCGAACCTGCGTCCTCCCGAATGCCACGCGCAAGAGTAGCGGCGCATCCATCGGATTCGCTGTGGTACCAGTTTATTGTCTATTGTCTTGTCGAAAACGCAAGTAAGTAAGTATTCTAGACATGTGGGTGCAAGTACCATCAAAGGAAACCTACTCTGAAACGTAATTTATAACTTTGAAAGTATATGCATAGTTATTCGTAAAAGTTTAAGAACTGTTTAAAGTATTAATTTGTAGAAAACTTCTTCAAAGTTTGCATAAATTTCATTTTGATTCGATGTGATTGCCAGAAGTAATGCGCAATACTTCTAAACAAATGGCGGTTACTTTTCTTGTTTTTCGACTGATTTTATGCACCCTTCCTATCTTGTGTTAACCTGTTCATCTCTACATACCCCTTATACCTCGCGTCATCAGTTATCTGCTTGGTATGTTCTAATCTCTGTCTTTCTCTATAGTTCTTAATTCGACTGTTCCGTCCCACTAACAAATTAACCAATCCAGCATGTCTCAAAATATGACCTACCAGCCTGTCTCTTCTCTCTTTAAGCATCCTCCACTGACCTCTTTCCTCTCTCATCATTTCAAAAGCTCGTTCATTTCGTACTTTGTCTGTCCACTTAATTTTCAGCATTCTTCTGTAGCACCGCATTTCAATGCTTTCTGGTATTCCTAAAGTCCTTGTTTCGCTACCATAAAGTACTGTGCTCCACACATAAAGGTTTAAAAAATTCTTTATAAGTCCTAGATCAATGAAACTAAAAGATTTTTATTTTTCATGAAGGCACTTTTTTCTAGTGCTATCCTGCCTTTAACATCATTTCTGCTTCGGCCATCGGTTGTCATTTTTCTTCCGAAGTAGCAGAATTCACTTACTTCTATTGCAACCGATCCTATTTTTATACTTAATCTGCTGTGATTGGTGTCATTTCTGCTTACGAAACAAGATATAGCGTATCGAAAGTTGCTTCTCCAACCGCTGCATAGATCCTATTTCTGAGTTTACCAAGAATTTCAGACCTTTAATGAACTCACATAAAAAATCTGGGGTGTCAACCATGTTTTAGTTTTAATTACAAAGAATAAGGTAAACGTGATTTTTGAAAGTCACGTAATTATTACGAGTGAGAACAATTGTACATACTAACACAGAAGTAAAGATTTTTTAAAAATCTTTTCTCAAAACTCAAGAAATAAAGTAGGTAAGATCAAGACTCGTCACTGACTAGAACTATACGGTAAAACGTTATGTTTTATGTCCTTAGTAAATTTTGTTTATACGCTGTATATAAGTTGGAAATAAGTATTAAAATTTATGTTATCACATGTTATCTAAAGTTGGTACAAACAATACAACTAAACGGATACATATGCCCCCTAAAGTAAGGATAATTCAAATGCATTTGTCAAGCGTGTGCAAAATATTTGGAGCCTTTATGTTATGATCTTATTCCGCTAAATATTATATATTTACTAGCTGGTACCCACGATTTCGTTCGTATTTGTAAAGAATCTTGACTGACAGCTACCGACATCTAACCACCATAGTGCACGATGGGAGACTCAATGCTATTACCACACACAAACGCCAGTCATCTGCGCTATGTAGTTCAGGCAGCAAAGTAAAATATACGAACACACATGTCTTTGGTCGAAATACGAAAATATCCCTGATCGACCAATTTCAACCACCATATTTCCCACATTCTCACAGTAACCGTAATTCGGCCAACGTTGTTATCGACGGGTGACTCTGTGCTACTACCACACACAAACACCAGTGATCTGTGTAGATAGTTTTGGCTGTAAAGTGATACACCATGACACATACGCTTCTGGTAGAAATATGAAAGTGCCGCAGGTGGACCACTTTCAACCGCCACATCTCCCACACCCCCATAGCTAGCGACATCTAACCACCATAGTACACGATAGGAGACACGATACCACTACCACACACAAACACCATTGGTCTATGCTATGTAGTTGTGACAGCAGAGTGACATATACGGAGACACGTCTTTGGTCGAAATACGAAAATGCCCTGCATCGACCACTTTTAACCATCATATCTCCCACATCCCCACAGCTATCGACATTCCGTCAACATTGTGTACGACAGGAAACTCCATAATACTTCCACATGTAAAGACCAGTCTTCTGTGCTGGGTAGTGGTGGCTGAAAAGTGAAATATAGGGGAAAAAACGTCTATTTATTTTATTTATATATATATATATATAAGATTACAAAGGCAATGAAAAGATTAAACAAGTTTATTCAAAGCACTGTGCTTACCTACTTAAGTAGAATTCATAGGCTGATACATCACAACAATCTAATAGTTTTTTTCATTTTGTTAACATTACTATTGTTATTACTCCGCTATTCACTAAAAGCGTGTGGTGCGGGGTGCATTTCAACTGACCTAGTGTAGTCATTTATGCATCTGAGGGGATATACGGGATATGGTAGGAGGCGCCATGGCCTATCTTGAGGAACAATCCCGGCATTCGCTTGGATTGATCTGGGAAAAACAGAGAAAATCCTGATCAGGATGGCCGTAGCGGCTTCTCGAGACCTAAGTTACCTCACCCGATAAATTATTCCTATTCCATTCCCTAATCGCTCGTGGAAAAAAATTACCATAGAAAATCATCGGTTCTGGCCATGAAGTTTGCTATATTATTTTCTCGGTCATTCCTAGATATGAATCTAATATGTTGATGTGTTAATGTGCATTGTTTTTGAGTAATATATTGAGCAAGAGGAGTAAGTGAGGATGAAAGTACTTTAGAAAGAAGCAAATTATGACAAAAATGTTTAGTTTGTTTCTGCCAGAACGGACAAAATTTTACTGCTACTATTCTCCAGGGATCTGGAATTTTCGGCTGACCATCAAGGGGTATTATGTCAACATACGAGAATTCCAAATCAACTTCTTCCGGTAACGCTACGTTTGAGGAGCTTCAGATTTTGTTCTCTGTAGTATTCTTAGAGTTTAAACTTCCTAATGACAAAGTGTTATTCTCCAATTTCAATTTTTAAATGCATTCATTTTTATGACAGCTAAAAGATCTTTAGTGCTTGAGATAGTTTGTTTGTGATACCTTATTCAGTTACTTCGTGTTTTGTTAGTTTCCTCTAATATAAGTAAAATTCTTTAGCTACTTTTATATATATTCTGTTATTTTTGTAATTTGTGTTGCTATTAACGGTTAGTCGTTCAATTCTTTTTCTTTTTGACTAAGTTCCTCAGAATCTCCGATTCGTTTTCGGGATTTTAGTCCAAACTGGCAAATGTTTCTCCACCCGGCGACTTTTACCACAGAACTGCGTATTTACGTAACGTTTGTATCAGTTTTTAAAAGAAGGTTCCGATTACTGGTGTATGCCTGTACGGCTGTATCTCGGCGAGTTGAAAGTGGCGCCGCGCCCGTGGCTCGTGTCCGTGATATTGCGAGCGAGGACGGCATTAATTTCCGGGAGCGCGCGAGCCGACGAGTTCAGGCGCCAATAGAGCGCGGCGACTGTTTGCTTCCTGCCGACCAGATATCGCAATTTGGCGGCGCGCGCTGCCGTGTCCGCGCCAGAGCGCTTCCGCCCGCCGCCCGTCGACGTCGTTATTCCCTCTGCCAGCTGGTGCAACTGCCTCGACGCACTTAGTTCTTAACCAACATTTGATCACAGCTTCGCTCCCGTTGACCTACGTCTGTCAATGAACTTAAAATGTGTCCTGGAATGGTTCAAAATAACCAGAGGGAAAACCGGAATGTAGAAAAGTAAATGGAATACGAGATTTAGTCACATTGATGAAATATTATTTCATAAAATTTTCCTGATGAGAAGATTATATTAGTATAAAGTCGAA
>JARYHS010010875.1:0-5000 GCA_031002005.1 Vandiemenella viatica | reverse complement strand
TGTGATCTATAGTTTTCGCTGAAAAGTGATACACCATGACACTTTTGCCTTTGGCAGAAGTCGAAATTGCCACAGGTCGACCACTTTCAGCCCCCATATCTCCCACATGCCCATAGCTACCGACATCTAACAACCATAGTGCACTACACGAGATACGATTCTACTGCCAAACACAAACACCAATGCTCTATGCTATGTAGTTGTGGCAGAAAAGTGACATATGCGGAGAAAGTCGAAATGCGAAAATATCCTTGTTCGGCCACTTACAACCACCATATCTACCACAGTACCACAGTTTCTGAAATTCGGCCGCTGTTATGATCGAAAGGTGGCTCTGTGCTACTACTACACACAAACGCCAGTTATCTGTGATCTATAGTTTTCGCTGAAAAGTGATACACCATGACACTTTTGTCTTTGGCAGAAGTATGAAACTGCCACAGGTCGACCACTTTCAACCACCATTTCTCCCACACCCCCATAGCTACCGACATCTAACAACCATAGTGCACTACATGAGATATGATTCTACTACCAAACACAAACACCAATGCTCTATGCTATGTAGTTGTGGCAGAAAAGTGACATATGCGGAGAAAGTCGAAATGCGAAAATACCCTTGTTCGGTCACCTACAACCACCATATCTACCACAGTACCACAGTTTCTGATATTCAGCCGCTGTTGTGATCGAAAGGTGACTCTGTGCTACTACTACACACAAACGCCAGTTATCTGTGATCTATAGTTTTCGCTGAAAAGTGATACACCATGACACTTTTGTCTTTGGCAGAAGTCGAAATTGCCACAGGTCGACCAATTTCAGCCCCCATATCTCCCACATCCCCATAGCTACCGACATCTAACAACCATAGTGCACTACATGAGATACGATTCTACTACCAAACACAAACACCAATGCTCTATGCTATGTAGTTGTGGCAGAAAAGTGACATATGCGCAGAAAGTCGAAATGCGAAAATATCCTTGTTCGGCCACTTACAACCACCATATCTACCACAGTACCACAGTTTCTGAAATTCGGCCGCTGTTGTGATCGAAAGGTGGCTCTGTGCTACTACTACACACAAACGCCAGTTATCTGTGATCTATAGTTTTCGCTGAAAAGTGATACACCATGACACTTTTGTCTTTGGCAGAAGTATGAAACTGCCACTGGTCGACCACTTTCAACTCCCATTTCTCCCACACCCCCATAGCTATCGACATCTAACAACCATAGTGCACTACATGAAATACGATTCTACTACCAAACACAAACACCAATGCTCTATGCTATGTAGTTGTGGCAGAAAAGTGACATATGCGGAGACAGTCGAAATGCGAAAATATCCTTGGTCGGCCACTTACAGCCACCATATCTACCACAGTACCACAGTTTCTGAAATTCGGCCGCTGTTGTGATCGAAAGGTGGCTCTGTGCTACTACTACACACAAACGCCAGTTATCTGTGATCTATAGTTTTCGCTGAAAAGTGATACACCATGACACTTTTGTCTTTGGCAGAAGTCGAAATTGCCACAGGTCGACCACTTTCAAACCCCATATCTCCCACACCCCCATAGCTACCGACATCTAACAACCATAGTGCATGACAGGAGACACGATTCTACTACCACACACAAACACGAAATGGTCTATGCTATGTAGTTGTGGACAGGAAAGAGAAGTATACGGAGATACAAATTTTTGATCGAAATATGAAAACGCCATGCATTGGACCAACTTTAATCATCATATCTCCCACATCCCCACAGCTATCGGCATTCGGCCAACGTTGTGCACGACAGGAAACTCCATGTTACTTCCACACACAAAGACCAGTGATCTGTGTTAGGTAGTGGTGGTTGAAAAGTGAAATATATGAAAACACACGTCTATTTTTATATATATATAAGATATAAGATTAACTGTTTGAATGATAACTTAAGGCGCTTAGTTTGTTGTCCAAATTTGTTCAACACCTTGTCAATAAATTTCCGGCCTCGCATTCGGGAGGACGCGGGTTCGAAATGCCGTCCGGGCATCCAGATTTGGGTTGTCCATGGTTTTCCCAAATCACTCCAGGTGAATGCCGGGATGCTTCCTTCAAACAGGCCATGGCCGAATTCCTTCCCGTTGCTTGTCCCCAGTCCCAATCCCTCCTCTAATGACCTTAGCCATCGACGAGGCATAAAGCAATAAGTAATAATAAAAAAGGTTTTCAATAAATTCATTATCCTTAGTTAATAAGTAATAAGTGTTATATATAATGTATAAAAAGATACAGATGCACCTCCCTTAATCCTGTCGGTGCCTTGTAGCTACTCGTTTCAAATTCGTGAAATTTTTATAACGTCACTTTTTCTGCGAGGAAAATTGTGCCATTTTCAGTTTGTGTTGGTTTGACGTTTGTTAATGAAATAAATTTTACAGTCATTACATGGATAAATCATGGAAACTGAATAATTAGAATTTGTCAGTGAAGGCAGCAACGCTAGTAATAGCAACGAGACGATTAAAATCCTTGGCCACATTCATGCGATTATGTTGCATTTAAATCAAGATAGAATGAACAGTTGATTAATGAATGCAAACTGTTTTTACCTAAACTTTCTACAATCAAGACTTATATTTCTTCCTTTAATCTTTAACAACATAAAAGAGGATGCATCTATGCACATATGTACATTCTGAAGAAAAGGTGAAAGCAACATAATCTGCAAGGGTGTTGAAGAACACGCACCCTCAGTGGAGACTAGAAGGACAGTCAGGAACACCATTTTGTCGTTACGATGGAGCGAGCACAATTTGTTAGTTTTCATAAAGAAGTCGATACTTGCGTCATAGTACATAACGCCATGATCCAGCGTGCAGTAATACCTATTATAATACTTAAATATCAGTAAAACTTTTGGATGGTCAACTTTTAACGAACAAGATTAACTTGCGTTAATTATGGAAACATGTAACGCTTCAATGATGAGGGAACGTCCATAAAATACGTGGCTTGGTCTTTTGGGGGGGGGGAAGATGTTGGGCAGAAAACTAAGCTGGCCTACGTGGGGAGAGGATGGGGGGCTCTGAGCCAAGCCACGTAGCTTTTCCTTCATATTATTCCTACAGTTTGCAAAATACATCATTCTGTACGATTCTGTAATAGCTGCGTTAGTAATTTCTTGAGTTCTTTTTTATGAGAACTCGATTGTACACCGACAGAGAACAAGATGACAGTCTCAAATTGATTCCGATTGTATATTAAAAATAAATGAAGTCTGACATTTAACAAATTATTCGTGTTTTTAACAACAGATGCTTTATCTATAAATATAATAAAAATGTAACCTGCAAAATATCTACATATAAGATACTAAAAAGAAAAGTGTACGGAACACAGGTAGTATGTTACAGAGAAGGAATTTACTGGGTTTTTTTATCTGAATTTTTCTGTTTGAATGAACAGGATTTACAGAAAAATTAAGATTCGAATTTTGATAGGGTTCTGCACAATGCACAGCCTGTCGTGCCAGGTGTGAAAACAGGGAATGTTTCATTTTGATGAGACGTAGGCAAGCTGAGAACTTAAAATAAGTGTTCTAAAATGAGTTCCTATTTAATGTTAAGTTATTTCTCTCAGTCGAAATGTCTAACGGGATGCGTACCAATCATCATCATCATCATCATGAGTTACGGTATAACTTGAACAGTCTTCTTCAGCACGCACGAACTTGGCAGATCCTCTGCCAGTTAACACCGACAACCCTGTGTATGTACTTGTCCATCGGTCTGGTGGTCTTTATCTTGGTCTGTGGTGATCTCTTGGGCTCCATTCTAACACTGTTTTCGCCCATCTTTCGTCTTTCCTTCGCGCAATATGGCCGACCCACTGCCACTTCAAGGATATTGTCTTCTCTAAGATGTCTGTGACGTTTGTAAATGACCTAATGTCGGTTGCTCTTTTCTTGTCTTTTCTAATTACACCTAACATTGACCTATCCATAGTTCTTTGGATAATTCTAAGTTTTCTTTTAGTAAATTCATTTAGATCCAGGTCTCACAGCCGTAAGTCAATGCCCTGGCCGCAAACTATTTTCTTTATAATTGTGGGAATATTAAATTTGAGGATAATAGAATGCCTTCCGAAAGCTTGTCATCCCGGTTTGATGCGACGGAAATTTTCTGGTCTTACAACTCCTCTCGTGTTTAAAAGCTACTAACTAACTAACTAACTGACATTTTCTAACGATTTATTATTTAGTTGTATATTCCCCTCTGTGGCCCATTTGTACCAATACCATCGTATATTACGTGATTGATACTCACCATTGGAATGTTCATTGATTCTGAATAGCGTTAAATTGTAGGTTTTGCTTTGTCTTACTAGTTTCGTGTTCTGTTAATCTACATGGTTGGTGGTAATGTGTAGTCCCGGTGTTGGAGCCAAATTTCACACTATGGACCAAGTGTTAGGCTACTTGAATCAGTTTTTCAAGTTTGCATTAAATTTTGTGACTGTAGTTATCGTATTATTTGCTTGTTTACGTGTTTTCATAATGACTTGATATGTTATTTGAGAATTTATATCTTGGTTCCACTTTATGGAAAAGTTATTGTATTTGTACTTGTTGATTAACGCTTAGGTTTAAATTGTTTGTTTCGTGCAAAAGAGTTTTGAGAAGTGATTTGTATTCTGTATGTCGTAAATTTCATTTCATTCGTTTCAGTTGTTACTCAGAGTTATAATATCAGTTGTAAAATTCTTATATTTTTCTGTTTGGAGACAGCTAATTATGTACATTTCTGCGAACAATTTACAGTATTTTAATATTGGTTTATTTGAAAATATTTTCTCATTGAGGGTTTTCGCTGTGCAGGATTTTGGTTTAGTACCAGTAAAACATAAATCCATTTCTAATATAGTTCTTTTATTTAAAATTACACTGAAATGTATCTACATTACAAACATATATAGAATCTGTTTAATACGTACTTCTGTTATG
>JARYHS010010873.1:0-13954 GCA_031002005.1 Vandiemenella viatica | reverse complement strand
TTTATATAAAATGCGCGGGTATCATCAAATGAAAGTTGTAAATCACTGACTCGAATACGTTTGATTTTGTTTGTCCTTCAGACGTACGAGATTTTATTGAAATAATAGAATAAAATAATTCCACGTTTTATTTCAGAAAATGATGAATTGAAAATTTTCTCATAATTTAATGTAATGATTAGTGATTTCGAGAAACCATGGAGATCTGAAATCTGAAAGACTTTATGGGGATTAGAACCCGCGTTCTTTCGATTGCCAGTCCCATGTATTAACACTCATGCTCCAGTCTCTGTTTCTGCTTGAAAATTGAACGAAATTTTGGAACATACCATACATTAGCACCTATCATCATAAATTTTCTTATATCACTGCATAGCTTCCTATACTAGGAACAGAGACCGAGAGCTGGTTGACGCCTGAAGTTGAATCTAGCGAAGTATTTGGCCCTCATTTCAATGTTTTTCGGAAGGACAGAACTGTCTCAATCGGCGGGGGTGTTTTCGTGGCCGTAAGTAAAACCGTTAATTGCTCTGTCGTAACTGAGACGGAAAATTTTTGCGAGTTAATATGGGTCAAGGTAAAAATTTGCAAAAATTTAAAGTTCATACTCAGATCATTTTATCGACCTCCGGATTCTGATTTGGCTAACGCGGAATACTTCAGAGAGTTGCTTAATAACATTTACAAAAAATTTCAAGGACATATATTGATCGTGGGTGGTGACTTTAACCTACCATCGGTTAGGTGGGACACATACACGTTCAGGTTGGGTGGAAGAGATAGGATAATAACCTAAACGTTCCTAGAATCATTTGCAGAAAGATCTCTTGAACAGATGGTCGAAGAGCCAACACGGTGCGACAAAGATTCCTCGTCCATTCTGGATCTTTTTCTAATTAGCAATCCTGATATTGTAGATAAAGTTTGTATAGAAGACGGTATAAGTGATCACAAGGCGGTTGTGGTAACGTTAAACTCTAGTCTCAGTCTGAAGCATGACAAAGAGAAACTCGTTTTTTGCTTCGATAAGGCAAACGATGCGGGTATGGTTCACCACTTTGCGAAGAATTTTGAAACGTACACGCTAAATACAAATGTTGAGGAACTTTGGTTTAATTTAAAAGAACTAATATGGACCGGTTTAAACCAGTTTGTTCCTAAGAAGTGTATTAAGGTCAGTAATAACTTCCCTTGGTTCAATAGGGAAGTGAAACAATTGTTCAGGAGGCAAAGGCGTTTACATGCCGCGGTGAAAAAATCGGGGGACTCATCTAATCGTGCTAAATTAGTCCAGTTGCGTGCGGAAGTGCGTAAGGCAATGCGCGATGCGTTTAAAGAATTCCAAGCCAGGAATTTATCCGAAGATCTGTTTACTAATCCAAAAAGTTCTGGTCGTATATAAAAGTAATAAGAGGCTCTCGTAAGGTTATGCCGTCGCTGATTAAAGAAAATGGTGAATTATCAGAAACAATCGTAGAGAAAGCAGAAATTTTGAATGATATATTTAAAAAGGCTTTCACGATAGAAAACTCAGAGGAGATACCGATATTTAACAATCGTACCGACAAAATTATGAATGATCTCGCTCTTGATGTCGAGGGAATAACTAAATTGCTTATGAATGTAAAAACCAATAAGGCTCCCGGACCAGACGGTATTCCTACAAGATTCTACTCAAGATACGCAAAGGAAATTTCACCGTATTTGATGAAATTGTATACCGTCTCTCTGGATCAAGGAAAAATACCAGCCGAATGGAAGACCGCTATCGTAACTCCAGTGTTTAAAAATGGGAATGTTAATGATCCTCAGAATTATAGGCCGATCTCGTTAACTTCAATATTTTGCAGGATTTTAGAACATATCATCTATTCAAATGTCATGCGGTTCTTGGATGAAGGTGAGCTTTCAAATCCAAATCAACATGGATTCAGAAAAGGCCGATGCTGCGAAACACAACTTGCACTTCTAATTCACGACTTGTGCCGAATTATAGATGAGCAATCCCAGGTTGATTTGGTTCTATTAGACTTTAAAAAAGCTTTCGACACTGTGCCTCACACTAGGTTACTTAGGAAACTTCGCGGTTACGGCATATCTAGTCAAATATGCGACTGGGTTGCAGACTTCCTGAAGGGCAGAACACAGTGTGTAGTTCTCGACGGTGAGCGTTCATCACTTACTGAAGTGGGTATGGAGTTCCCCAGGGAAGCGTGTTGGGGCCTCTGTTGTTTCTCATATACATCAATGATCTATGCGACATAATAGGGGGGATGAAAAGATTATTTGCCGATGATGCTATAATTTATCGCGAAATCAAAACCCAGGACGACTGCGCTTTGTTACAAGACGATATTATGAAAATAATTGCGTGGTGTAAAGATTGGCAGTTGGAGTTAAATGCTAAAAAGTGCCAAGTCATGCGTGTAAGTAAAAAGGTGACACCATTTAACTACGAATATACGATTAATGGCACTGTCCTTAGAACGGTAGATTCCGTTAAATACCTAGGGGTAACAATTCATAATAATTTGTCGTGGAATGAGCATATCGAGAATGTAATGGAAAAAGCAAATCGTATGCTCCAATTTCTAGGTCGTAATTTAAATCAGTGCACTCAGGAAGTTAAATCGATTGTATACAAGTCACTAGTACGTCCTCACTTAGAGTATTGTTGTTCTGTATGGGGTCCCCATCAAAAGGGGTTAATGGAGGCTTTAGAGAAGGTCCAAAGAAGAGCAGCCCGATTCGTGACAGGTATATATAGTTGGAGGGAAAGCGTAAGTGCGATGTTGAAGGAGTTAGGTTGGGAAGACCTGGAACACCGAAGGCGTTGCTCTCGACGGAAGTTAATTGAAAAATTCACGACAGATGTATTTCGGAATGACAGTCAGCAAATATTGCTACCAGCAACATTCATATCTCGAAATGACCGTGAAAATAAGATAAGAGAAATCAGGGCCAGAACCGATTCATTTCTGTACTCATTTTTCCCACGAGCGATTAGGGAATGGAATAGAAAGGATTTACCGGGCGAGTAAACTTAAAATCCGACAGGAGTAGCTTTCGATAAAGCACTCCAGCCATCCTGATCTGGGTTTTCCATGGTTTTCCCAGATCACTCCACGCGAAGGCGGGGATGGTTCCTCACAATAGCCCATGGGCGCCTCCTGCCATATCCCTTATAAACCTTCCAAACCATAACCCTTTTCGATAGGTGCAATGCACCCTCCGCCACACACTTTTAGTGAATCGCGGAGTAATAATAATAATAATAATACGTTTCAAATCGATTGAGAGAACTGGAGAACTGGAATTTAAGGTACTTGCAGTGTGGAGTGTATCATCACTCATTTGCATTCAGTTTTATATTAATCTATAGTAGATTATCTACTGCACTTATTTCTGATGAAGTTTGTAGCTGATCTAACGGAGACTTTGGTTTATGCTCCAGATGTTGGACCTTTCTCTCTGCTCCCGAACGAAGCGGCTCCTATTTCTTTATGATCCTACTCTCACTGGAAACTCCAACAGTTCGCCCTGCGTGAAATCTTCGACACGGATCAGAAACGAAAGGCGGTGGAGCTTAAAAGTCCCTGGACAATGGCCGAAGCAGTGGCGTAGCTAGGGGGGGGGCGGTGGGGGCGGTCCGCACCGGGTGTCACCCGTTTGGGGGTGACACCCGCATTTCGAAAATAGTAATCGAAATTAGTGTGATACAAAAAAATATATATATATATATTTGATAGACTTCTTTTATCCTTTGGTGTCGAAACACGTCTACCTTTAATGTTCTGAATATTTCTTTTTAAGTTGATCAATCGCTTTTTCAAATACGATCCAGTACAGTAGAGTATAATAATATTATTGGCTACACCGCGCGCTTAAAAAATAGAGCATCGCTCTGTTGCTCCAACAATCACACGAACTCGTTGTGCTTGCCGTCCGTCACAGTTGTTTGGTTTGTTACGAGCGGCGGTGGATATAATGTAAGTTTTCTTGTATTAAGAGAGAAAGTTTAAAATTAAAGTATATATCTAAAATTGTTAAAATCATGGTAATTAGGCAGTTAAATTGTAATTCCTCGAAATTATTTAAAGAAAATTGTTAGATTTTCCTTTGAAAATGAAAAAAAAGCAACCAAGGGTATGCTGGAATACGCGTAGTCTACTCTTCAAAATTGTTTTGCTTTTTTAGAATTCTGTTAGCTAAGATTCACAAGTGACTTGAAGTATTTTCTAGTAATTGCTGAATTTATCATCTGACAGATTCGAATTGAGTACATTTTGTGTTATCCGATATACACTCTGCGTACCTTCCTTTTGTCGAAAGTGCACCTATACTCGACATGAAATCGTATCATGTTCGATTTTATGCAAATAAAATGATTCGGTAAACTGCATTAAACTAGCAATACGGTCAGGTTTCAAGTCAATCCGGACGAGTCCAAGTGTTATCGTCTGTCGGTAATCAGTTTTTGTAGGGCATCTGTTTAAAACAGTTGGACCGCGTATCTTGCTAGCGAAATCAACATTAGTAAGGGAACATCCATAAATTACGTGAGGTGTTTTTCCGGATTTTCGGACCCCCCCCCCCCCCCTTCTGGTGAGATTTCGAGAGATCTGGTCCCATCAGAACCCCCCCCCCCCCCTACGGATCGTCTTTTTTTTTTTCTAGCTCTACAGTCCAACACAATTTTTAAAAATCTCACCTGAGAATTGGTGAGATTTCGCTGGACCCCGCCCCTATTTCACCTCACGTAATTTATGGATGCCCCCTAAGCACTTTAACTCTAGGTTCATGTAAGTTTGATATGCTTTCTACTGATTGAGAATATACAAATATGATCGCGATCAAATAAATAAGCGTATGATTCTCTAAGAATTTTCCATCATAAATTTACAGAAGATTTCTTTGTCGAATACACGTACCTACATTCTTATGGGTTCCTTAAATCGACAGGGATGTCGAACTTCTGTTCCTGAACAAAAATTGAGCTTTAGTCATAAATTGAACGAACATTCGAGCCGTTTACATCTTTATTTATACGCTACTGAGCGGTGCTAGAAATCTAAAATTTACACATGGAGATGGGCTTCGATACATATCATATTTAGGAGTCTGTAGCTACTTATTTCTTAGGCAGTTAGTAAAATACTTCACTTATTAAGTACTTCATGTAAAGGCGGCAGATATCTCAAAGGCGTGTTCTTTTATTACCTGACCGTTGTTTTTTTATTTTAAATTACGTTTAATTATGATTTTATATTTTATTTATTCATCTATTTTTATGAAGGAACTTAATGTAGAGTTGCTTCTCTGACTATACAGTATCCCCCAGGGTCTCACAACTTGTGGGACCCGGATCCTGGGTTTGCTCCAATGGGACCCCATCTGGGTCTGGAATTGCTTCTACTTGGATCAAGCCACTTCTGTTAACTTTCCTCTCAATATGGTCCTCCAAATACCGAAGTTGTGAAGTCATTTGAATACAGCCTATGTTGACGTTTCAATAACAAATGGGTAGTTTTCGACTTTTTTAAATTTATAGCGAAATCTTATGGTCGCCATATAGTTACACTGGCGGAAATTAAAATCACAACACGCATACATGAATGGTAGAATTTTAGGAAACTTTGAAATATATCCAGGGCCGTACCTAAAAGAAATAATAACAAATGGAAATGGATCAGGCTAAGTTATTACCTTTTACAGTTGTCAGTGAGAAATGCGCCCAACTTGAGCACCAATACATTCGTGGATCCTTGCCGGCATTGACACAACAAGTGTTCGGATGTCTTCTTGGTGTATGTCTCACTACGCGTGCATGTCTTTTGCAGTCAGTTGTTGCACAGTTTGTGCTGGGTGACCATGTGATCTAATGTGTCCTACTTCTGGTATCCTAGAAATGCTCTATTTGGGACAAATCTGGGAACCGTGCTGTCCATATTGTGATCGAAACTCCTTGCAAGGCTTGTGTGACGATGGCCGCAGAATGAGGACGGGCACTGTCTTGTTGGAAAATACGATTCGGATGTTGAACATGTAGGGTACCACAATAAGATGCAGTACCCCGTCCACATAGTGATGGGCTGTCATTGCCTTCAACAACAGCCGACTCAGTCATGCTATCGAAACTGATTGCCACCAAAACATGACACCGGTGACGGCACTTGCGTGAGGTTCTGAAATCACAGCAGATAAGCTGTTCCTCCACTACACCTGCGAACATGTCGTCGATTATCACTTTGCCACAGACAGAATCGAGACTCGTCTCTAAACACAAATGTACGCCATTCACATGTCCATTTGTGTTTTGCATTATACCAGGGTAGATGATGATGGAAATGAAATTAGATTAATGGGACACAATCCACAGGGGCCACAGAGTGTAACACAGCTTCAAGAAATTAGTTTACAATCATCCGGGGAAGGGGCGGAGGCGGGGTGTGACTATGTGTAACCACTACTTGGATCTGGCCTGCAGTCAACCATCTGCCAGCAACAGCCACCCACACCATTTGGCAGTCTTCACGTGCTGTTATCCTTCTGTATGGACCTGTGCCTGCTCTAGGAGTATTAGAGCTTTTTTCATCACTGTGTAACAAGTCTGTTTACTGACATTGCACTGCGGCAAATCGTTCTGCAGATTTCACGATATGATGCACCCTTTCAAAACACGTCAATTCTCCGACCTCTCTCACTGTTAGACATTTGGGTGTAGAGAGTTGTCACTCTTCGCCTTGGCATACTTAGACAACAAAAACTTGTGGGCAACCACTTGTCATGTGACACCACACTGTTCGCTAAAAAAATGGCAATTTATATAATATATAGCACCGTAATTCTCACATTATTACATGTAAAACTTTTAATGTTAAATCATTTAAACTCTTCATGTGGCCATATTTGGGGCCAAATTTCATTCGTTTATCACAACACCGTCTGGGTGCTGGGATTTTAATTTGCACCAGTTTGTGTATCAGTTGCTAAGTGTAAAGGTCGAACTGCACTTTGGCAATACTGGCCTGTACCCTAACCGCAACGACAGCCGGCCGAGTGACGGCTCGCCCCCTCGCGTCCAAACTTTTCCATAACTCACCCGTGTTCCTACCCGGTCTTATTATCCTTCAACATTTACAAGTGATTGTTTCAGGGAATCAGTGTTGGGGATGACAGGTAGGTTTGCACCCTACTTTATTATAGAGTACTGTACTTAATTCTGCACAGTTTTGGTACGAATGTACACTCTTTGGCAAAAAAATTGACTGTCCGCGCCTGAGTCTAAGTCCCTTATTTCGCACAATGTGGCATCATTGCGCGTATTCAACTCAGCGCCATCTGTTATTCATTTCCTTAAGTCAAGCCTCGAACAAAGCAGGAAGACTCCGCCCGCCCATTGACGATTCTTCTTGGTAGTCCATTTATCATTCCCCACATTTCAGTAAAAAGCTATTGACCGATCTCGAAACAGGTAACGCATTTTCCTGTCCCTGCATTGACTATAATATTAGCCAAGATATCGCCGACCATACCTCAATCGGACGAAATTCGGTTCCAGCTACACTTTTCTTAAATTCTGATCGTGAAACATATCGTTAAAGTTGTAATTAACAAGATTGCAATAAAGCGCAGTAAAAATGAGGTTCAGTTATACATTTTATTCCAAATAATTAGCGTAAAATTATAACGATATTTATTTATATATTGATGTGGCTAATTAGTTGCAATAATGCAACACATAATGGGGTGTGTGGCCCGAGAAGTGGGTGTAAATGTTCAAAGATCCAGAGTTTTTAGTTCTACAAAACTATTGAAACGATTATAAAGAGTTTATTTCGGATAATTGTCTAATGCCAGTTGAATGTAACTGACTTCCGAGGCAGGATAAGGTTGTTTACCCACTGCACGAGTCGTCTGTGAACATGAGCTCCGTTTGCTTGTGGCTAACCATCTAGTCTTGTAAACGCGTGGTCCTCGGTTCGAGTCTAGTTTTTTCCAATTATTTTTTTTGCATTTATTTTAAACAAGTCGAACCTACAACTGCGTTATTCGTAAAATATAACATCGACTCTTACCTGTTTGCGTCAGGACATAACATACTTAAGGAAAGACTCGTAACTGAGTGCTTCTTAATAAACTGCACACGTAACTATGAAAGCTTTCACAGAGGTAACACTGAAAGAAATCTTCTCGGGCTTCAACATCGTAGAAATAGTGTCGTGTGGTTACGTTAGGTGGACTATAACGAGTTCGCACCATCTTCAAGGAGACGAAAAACTAAATAATATTACTATACCAATTTCTTATTATGCGTCTGGATTTACGATTCGTCGACTTCTAAGTCATTAAAGGTGGAAAGGGAATGGAGACAAGGAATGGGAAGGAATTCGGACCATGGGTTTTGGAAGAAATAATCCCGCCATTCACACGAAGTGACTTGGAGAAACGAAGGAAAATCCAAATCTGGATAGCCGGATAGGAATTCAAACAAGCTTCCTCTCGAATGCGGAGCCATAGCGTTAACGCTCAGCCATTAGGTTCAGTTTTTCAATATCTTTCGTATTTGATCTATGATGCCGTCCATAAAATTATTTAAAAAATCTATTGAAAAGTTAAAAATCGTAAATTAAAATATATGTGCAGAAGTGAGTTCATCTGATGAGAGCGGGGATATCAAAAAAATCTCTGAAATCAGAAACGCAATTCAAATTTCATTTTCTCTCTCTCTACTCTTTTCGCCCCTCTCTCTTTTTTTAATTTTTTTTGCTAGGGCTTTACGGCTCGGCGACAGAAAGGTCATTAGAGGCGGGATCGGATTGGGGCAAGAAACGGGCAGGAACTCGGCCATGGCCTTTTCAAGGAAGCATCCGGGCGTTCGCCTGGAGTGACTTGGGGAAACCATGGAAAACCCAGATCTGGATGCCCGGACGCGGATTCAAACCCGCGCCCTCCCGAATACGAGGCCAGAACGTTAACCGTTCACGCACCACACCCGGTACTTTTTTTTAATTTTTAGCAGCTATCAAATTCAAAGTGAATATAAGCTCCCTCTTATATGGAAGATATTGTCATATTAATCCCGTTGTTTAATGAAGTAGTATTAAACCAAAAATGACGAGCAAAATTGATCGGTTTGCTAGTAACCAAATAGATAACATTTCAGTCTTTTCGTAGAAATGTTAAAAAAAAAAAATTCAATTCACATTCTAATTGAGCAAAGACCTCAGACCGGATGCTAAAACTACAGAAATTTGCAGTCTAAATAAAATTTGGTAAAATAAGAAATTTCAATGTAGTTATGATGTAATTCTCTATAATATTTTCTCATTTTTTTTCAAGTATGTCTTTCAGTAAAGATTAAGAGGTAGTTGGAATGAAATTATCACGCTGAGCAATAACACAGCTAATTGTTACAAAATTTTATAAATCGGCAGTACTACTCTCCGCAGCTAGAGTGTAATTCTAAAATATCATAGTAGACGGAAACGTAGTGTTTACAAAGCGTATAATACTGGTTTCCTTGTTCCTTGCCACACTGACATTCCCGCACTGAATTTCAATTTTATGCCTCAGTTTTCCTCCTACAATGTTCTGATTGAATGCCTATAAGACTTTGCAATATTTAAACTTACAAAAGAAATTGTTGCTCGTCATTCTGAGACAGACATTATAATGTAAATTATTTGGGTTGGAATAAAATATACAGTAGCTACAGTTTGAATTTTGAAAAAACCGTGCGGCAAGAGAATCAATTCTTATCACCGATCAAGAAAAACAAAGTTACTTTCATAGCGTTTGTTGATTTAGAAAAAAAAGCTGTTGGTGATGTAAGGCGGGACAAAATGTTCAAACTTTTTTAAAAAAGTCAGGTCTTACGTATCGAGATAGAAAAATATTTTATAAGTGATATAAGAAGTGGCTATAATAAAAGTAGAGAATCATGAGAGTCACCAATCAGTTGAAAAGTGTATCAGATATGGTTGCAGTTCATCCTTACTAATATTCAACTTATATGTGGAGGAAGCTACAAAAGAAGTAAAAGAGGAATTTTAATGTGGCTTCATGAAAAAGTAGTTTCAAATATTGCCCCAGGAACCAGAGAGAACTTTTTAAAACTGTATGTATGGAGCATAGCACCTTATGGTAACGAAGCATGGACTTCAGGAATACCTGAAAGAAGGAAAATTGAAGCATTCGAAATGTGGTGCTATAGGAGGATGCCGAAAATTAAGTGGACAGTTAAACCACGAAATTAATATGTTTTGTAAATGATGGCTGACGAAAGAAGTTTGTGGAAGAATCGTACACAAAGAAGAAACAGATTCGTGGGTGGTTTTTTAATACATTTGGGATTGGTTATGTATGAAGCAGATAACGGTGGACGTGTTTTAAGAGAGGTGTTTTGAGATGAAGGGGATAGTGCAAAATAAGATGGGATGGTGGTTTATATCAAACCAATCGAGAGACTGACGACAGTAAAATAAGAGATGAAATAAGACAGAAGGTGCCGGCCGATTGAGACCTACTCCCCCGAAACACATCGATGGGGCCGACAGCTTAGCGTCCAAATCCGGCGGACGAGTCACTGTCAGAAGTTCCATACGCGCTACAGAGAGGTTTGGGATTTAAACCAGGACTTTCGTGCACCATCTGATAATTAGTAATAATGCACCGCCACCGAAACATGCCCTAGTTCTAAAAAGTTCTTCAACCACCGGAGCTCAAATCAGGTGACGCCGCGCATCATCACGGAGCTATAATGACCCGAAACGAGGAAGTTGGCTATAGAAGTGTAGCATTTAAAAATCAACCTTTCACCTCCGTTTGGTGCAGACGCGTAAATTCCAATTGAGGTAGCTGACTCAATCTCATACCACTGCGGTGCAAGACAATCTTCTTATATCTATCACCTTAGTAATATATGAATTTTATGAGCGGAACCGAATATAAAGCATCCAGCATCTTTAATTCATTTAATTTATAGCTGCTGAAAATATAAAAAAATGGAGAGAGGTTGAAAATGAGAGAGAGAGACAGATTTTTTTTTTTTTTAATTGTGTTTCTGATTTCAGAGATTGTTTTGGAAACTCACCCTCTCATCAAATTATCGCACTTCTACCGACATTTTATCATTTACGATTATTAACTTTGCTTTAAGTAGATTTTTAAATAATTTTATGGATGTAATCGTAGACCAAATACGACTAGTAATGAAAAAGTGAAGCTAATGGTGTCGCATTCGGGAGGAGACGGCTTCGAATACCTCCACCTATCGAGATTTGGGTTTTCCAAAATCACTCCAGGCAAATGGTGGTATAGTTCCTTTAAAAAGCCAAGGCCGAATTTCTTCCAGTTCCTTTTCCGCAGTCCTTCCCCGCCTCTAACGACCTCGACGTTGACGAAACGTAGTGCCATAAGAAGGAAAAAAATTGAATGGGAAGGAGTCATTGTTAGTCGGGTTAATGCAAGCTGCGACCACAACAACTACTACTACTACAGCTACTGTAAAACGCTGAAAAAACTCAGAAGTTCAATTCAGAAACGAAGAAGACGAAATGTAAGCAAGGAAGCAAGCATTGCTCACGACATAGCTGGTCCACACGTTGCTTATCACACCGTCGATCTTCTGCAAAACTTTGGTTGGAAAATAATCACCCACCCATCATACAGTTGCAGACTTGGCCCACAGTGACTACCACCTTTTCCTAAGCTGCGAAAATATTTGACTGACTTAGATATTAAAGATGAAGTTCAATGCTTGCTCAAAGACATGAGGCGAGCATACATTCTTTTCCCTTTTTTGCTTATGGTTTTACGCGTTGTCGACATCGAGATCATTAGAGGCGTGAAAGGAGTTGTAGCAAGGATTTCTCCAATGGCCTTTTAAAGGAACCTTTCCAGTATTCACATAGAGTGATTTGGGGAAATCAGTGAAACCCAAATCTGGATGGCCGGACGAGGATTCGAACCCGCAACCTCCCGAATGAGAGGCCAGCGCGTCAGCGCTTATTCCACCACGCTCCATTATTTTTATAAACTGTCACTGCATCTACAATAATGCGTGTGCCGAATTGTGAAGATGGAGAAAAAATAAATGATTGCTCAATCTTTCCAAAAGAGTCGATCGTGATAAATTATTACGTGTTATTTAGTGTTATAAAGGTATTCTTCTTGGCCGAAGGAAATAGGAAGTTGGCACTTACTTCCTCTTAGACGTTGCCACATCTACTTCTTCCAGTGTTGCCACGATTTCTGACTTCTGGCAGTGCTGTGGTAATTTCCTATTCAAGGAAACGTATCTTACAGCTAGGCGGTATCAAGAGAACAGACACATTGCCTAAATAGAAATTTACTTTCCTTCCCCGTCTATCTATCATATTTTTATTTGACTGATTATTTCTGTTATAACAGTTTGATTCTTTATAACCAGTACTCACTGCAGGCCATGCTTAATACTCAACATTTTGCATTATGTTACATACCTGTCCATTATACAATAAAAGTAAACATATATATATATATATAAAATACAACATTTCAAGTTGAATAGTTAATGATGATCTATATAAAGAATCAAACTGTTATAACAGAAATAATCAGTCAAATAAAAATATGATAGATAGACGGGGAAGGAAAGTAAATTTCTATTTAGGCAATGTGTCTGTTCTCTTGATACCGCCTAGCTGTAAGATACGTTTCCTTGAATAGGAAATTACCACAGCACTGCCAGAAGTCAGAAATCGTGGCAACACTGGAAGAAGTAGATGTGGCAAGTCTAAGAGGAAGTAAGTGCCAACTTCCTATTTCCTTCGGCCAAGAAGAATACCTTTATAACACTAAATAAACGTAATAATTTATCACGATCGACTCTTTTGGAAAGATTGAGCAATCATTTATTTTTTCTCCATCTTCACAATTCGGCACACGCATTATTGTAGATGCAGTGACAGTTTATAAAAATAATGGAGCGTGGTGGAATAAGCGCTGACGCGCTGGCCTCTCATTCGGGAGGTTGCGGGTTCGAATCCTCGTCCGGCCATCCAGATTGGGTTTCACTGATTTCCCCAAATCACTCTATGTGAATACTGGAAAGGTTCCTTTAAAAGGCCATTGGAGAAATCCTTGCTACAACTCCTTTCACGCCTCTAATGATCTCGATGTCAACAACGCGTAAAACCATAAGCAAAAAGGGAAAAGAATGTATGCTCGCCTCATGTCTTTGAGCAAGCATTGAACTTCATCTTTAATATCTAAGTCAGTCAAATATTTTCGCAGCTTAGGAAAGGTGGTAGTCACTGTGGGCCAAGTCTGCAACTGTATGATGGGTGGGTGATTATTTTCCAACCAAAGTTTTGCAGAAGATCGACGGTGTGATAAGCAACGTGTGGACCAGCTATGTCGTGAGCAATGCTTGCTTCCTTGCTTACATTTCGTCTTCTTCGTTTCTGAATTGAACTTCTGAGTTTTTTCAGCGTTTTACAGTAGCTGTAGTAGTAGTAGTTGTTGTGGTCGCAGCTTGCATTAACCCGACTAACAATGACTCCTTCCCATTCAATTTTTTTCCTTCTTATGGCACTACATTTCGTCAACGTCGAGGTCGTTATAGGGGGGAAGGACTGCGGAAAAGGAACTGGAAGAAATTCGGCTTGGCTTTTTAAAGGAACTATACCACCATTTGCCTGGAGTGATTTTGGAAAACCCAAATCTCGATAGGTGGAGGTATTCGAAGCCGTCTCCTCCCGAATGCGACACCATTAGCTTCACTTTTTCATTGCTAGTCGTATTTGGTCTACGATTACATCCATAAAATTATTTAAAAATCTACTTAAAGCAAAGTTAATAATCGTAAATGATAAAATGTCGGTAGAAGTGCGATAATTTGATGAGAGGGTGAGTTTCCAAAACAATCTCTGAAATCAGAAACACAATTAAAAAAAAAAAAAATCTGTCT
>JARYHS010010868.1:0-16002 GCA_031002005.1 Vandiemenella viatica | reverse complement strand
ATTTTTCAATTAGCTTCCGTCGAGAGCAACGCCTTCGGTGTTCCAGGTCTTTCCAACCTAACTCCTTCAACATCGCACTTACGCTTTCCCTCCAACTATATATACCTGTCACGAATCGGGCGGCTCTTCTTTGGACCTTCTCTAATGCCTCCATTAACCCCTTTTGATGGGAACCCATACAGAACAACAATATTCTAAGTCAGGAGGCATTAGTGACTTATATTCAATCGAATTAACTTCCGGAGTGCATTGTTTTAAATTATGACCTAGAAATCGGAGGCATACGATTTGCTTTCCCAATTACATTGTCGATATGTATCATTCCATGACAAATTATTACGAATTGTTACTCCTAGGTATTTAGCGGAATCTACAGTTCTAAGGACAGTGTACCATTAATTGTATATTCAGAGCTAAATGGTGTCACCTTTTTACTTATACGCATGACTTGGAACTTTTTAGCGTTTAACTCCAACTGACAGGCCTTTCACCACGCAATTATTTTCATAATATCGTCTTGTAACAAAGCGCAGTCTTCCTGGGTTTTGATTAAACTATAAATAATAGCATCATCGTCAAATAGTCTTTTCATCCCCCCTATTATGTTACATAAACCATTAATGTTTATAAGAAACAACAGAGGCCCTAATTCTGTTTCAGGTAATACTGTTTCTTAGTTAATATTGATTCCACATACGAATAAACACTTCTTACTCATTTAAAATAATTCACTTCCGGTTTTATATACTGAACGTCCCTTTTCTTGCAACAATTTCATCAATTTCGTGTTATACATGTGGACGTTGTAGATCATTTTACTCAAATGCCGATAATACCTACTATGTAATATCCTAAGCTCACTCATTCACTCACATCAATAGCTATTGGCTGGAGAACGGTGTCACGTGTCAGCCTTCGCTCACAAAACAGCGACCAGAGATACCATTTGATGAAATTCGATGTTATGTCCACAATTTAATAGCTAAGTAACTGCTACGAAACTAATTGCCATATTACATTCATTAAGTTTGCTTTTGTGGTATTTGTAGCATATCCACTAGCCCCGAAAATATATATGTATTTATAAGTATTTTGTAGTATTGAAATGAATGTATAATATGAATTGTAAGCAAGATGTATTTGCTCACGGAGACCACAGACGGTACCAAGTTTGTAAACAGGGGTAATATAAGTGACATTAATATCTTTGGTTTTTGGGTGTGCGAGAGAGAGTCTGGCCGCGAGCGGGCGCGAGTTGTTGCGCGCCAAGATTGTGGCGGCGGTCTAGTAATTTTGTATTGAGCCTGCTGGGCCTGTGATTGTTCTTAATATACTAAAGAGTGTGTTTTCATTTGTGGTTTTATAAAGTTGTTAAGAATAGCAAATGGACTTTGATTAATAAAATAGAAACTTATTGATTGTCCGAAGTTAAACGTCTTCTTATTATGTGTATAATAAGAACCTTTAAAATGAAGATAAGTAGCTCCTCAGTCCGCGTGCTTGGGTGAAATGACGGTATATGGGCCGAACCGTCAACAAACCTGTGGACTTTAATCGGTAATAAGAAATAATAATTGTGAGGAGTATTACACTTGGCTTAACACTGCCAGGATAGTGAAGATAGCAGTGATAGATTACACTTGGCTACCTTGAGGAGTATTACATTTGGCTACCCTGCAGAGGATAATTCAGTGGTATGATGGTACCAATTACGGATGTTTATTGCTAATTAACATAGCATCCGGGACGCCTGGAAATCTTCTGATTTCTATAACGTCGCTGCAGTCAACAGTGGTGAGCAACTTCCGACGACAGCAGTTTCGCAGATTGGCAAGTACAAAATTCCAAATTTAATTCACGGGGTAACAGCAGCAATCGACGATCACATTGCAGAAAGAAGAGCAGTTATAAAATTTTGAACAGTAAAAAGTTAAATTTAAAATCAGTGAAATTAACTCTAAAATTTGTTTGTTTAAAAGAACATTGAAACGAGAAAAGTAATAATCGCTTGGTTAAAGAATATCTAAAGACAAAGAATTGCTATTAAGAATTGTAAAAGAAAAAGTTATCATTGAAAGTCTAAAGTTTGTTACAAATTGCAGTAGTTTGTTTAGAGTAGTTAGCGTCTGTGGTTTCCGATGAGAAGCAAGTAGTAATAAATAAATTATAAAGAAAAAAGGGGGGAAAACACTTCGTAATTAGAATTAAAATCTGTAATGTATTTATATGTTTGATTTTATTTCAGGCCGGAGGAGAGCAGAATTTAAATACTATTTTGTTTCTGTGAACTGTAAATTTTCAGCTGACACGAGGAAGTACGAGATTTGGTAGTGATTTGGATGCTGAATTGTTTGTCTTTGTTGTGTGTTGCTTAACGGCGTTGTTGAAAGCGGCGTTGAGTCATTGTTGATTGGTGACCTTGGAGTTTTGAATTGTTGTCTGACGGAATTTTTCCTATTAACTGGAGTGTAATATAATTTTGTTTCTTCTATTTTGAATTTTCAAATGTCTTTGAATATGGAAGACGGTTGTGATAGATTAGTCCGAACGGAAGGTAATACGGATTTAGTGGAGTCAGATGGTAATAATTCAGGAATTTTGATCGAAAGTTCGGGAACAGTAAGTTTTGATGGAAAATATGAAAATCGTATGGGGATACGTGAAAACAGTAAGTTTGTGCAAGCCGAATTGAGTAGTAGTCCGGTTGTTAATGGGGATGACAATGAATTTGGCAGTCGTTTTGCAATTAATGACATTAGTAGCGGTAGTGAAGATAATGTACAATTTGAAGGAACCAGTGTATTTAATGGGGGGCAGAACCCAGTAGAAAGAATAATTTCACCAGAATTGAATCAGTCTGAAAACACTCGGGAAGGGTCGGCAAATTTTAATATGCTGCTAACCGCCATATTAGATGCTAGCCGAAAACAAGAAGCCTTATTAGATGCTAGCCGGAAACAAGAAAAAGCCTTATTGGAAGTTAGCCGGAAACAAGAAAAAGCCTTATTGGAAGTTAGCCGGAAACAAGAAAAAGCCTTATTGGAAGTTAGCCGAAAACAAGAAACCGCCATAGTAGATGCTAGCCGAAAACAAGAATCCGCCATATTAAATGCTAGCCGAAAACAAGAAACCGCCATGCAAGATTTGGAAGAAAGAATTACTGGAAACTTCAATCAGATGGTAGTACAGGTCCATGAAAGAATTGAAAATGTAACAGAGCAGATGAACGTAAAATTCGAAAAAAAATTGAAGGCGAAATGTTGAAAATTGAAAATAATATGCGACAAAAAATTGTGGAAGAGATAAATGATAACGTAATTCCTATGGTAACTCGAAGTGTGGCCGAAAGCGAAAGGTTATTTAAAGAAAAATTAGAAAATGTAAACAAAAATCAAGAGAATGTTAAAAATGAGATGGGGAAGATTCGGGAAGGTCAGAAACAATGTGATAAGAAGATACAAGGAGTAGAATGGCAGGTCGTTGAACATTCCAGTAGAACAGTATATATAGAGCAACAATTTGAAGAATTGTCGGACGGGGTAGCGCAAATACGCGAAGATATGATCAGCATAAAAGGAAATCTAGAAGAGGTCAAAAGACAGCCTAATATTATTGTGAGCGGCGGATCGAATGCTTGTCAATTATCGTTACCCGAAACTATATTTGAACCGGGCGGAAATGTTCATCCCGCTGACTTTGTTAAAATTTATGCTAGAACTTTGCCCATAGAATGGTCAGAGGTTGATAAAATGCAATACGTACACAGAAAAATGAAGAGCGAAGCTTTTTCTTGGGGGTGTGAAATTTTAGAGAGCTGTCATAATTTTGACGAGTTTCTCCAAATGTTCCGAGATAAGTACTGGTCTCAGAGACGACAACGAAAAGTAAAAAGTGATTTTTACAACTGCAAGCGTTACCACAGGACAGATGGGAGTATGAGAAATTTTTGTGAGAAAATGCAGACAGAATTACGGCATCTAGATCAGCCTATCGGAGAAATTGAACGAATGGAAGTGCTATTACAAAAGTTGCCCAGACAAGTCCAGGAAAAAATTAATTGCAACCCAGTGGGACAAGATGGAAGACTTTTTAGACATACTAGAGAGGATAGACAGATACCAAGAAGCTTATGAAAACAACACAGAACGAAACAAAATGTTCGACCGGAGCGAGGATAAGACGAAAGATTATCGACACAACGATAGGTGGGATAACGGTTCACAGAGAGGACGTGACATATACGGAAGAAGTGGAAGGCAAATGATACGAGCAAGGAAAAGGAGATCGGCATTTTGACAAGAATGTGGCCAATAATAATAATAAATACGGTAATCAGAACTATAGTAGTAATTATGCATCAGGTGAACGCCATGATTACAGACAGCAGCCTAAACAAATGATGTATATGAGAAAAACAGAAAAGGTACAGGATGAGAAAGAAGAAGAGGCGGAAAACTCCAAACCGCGACTGTGAAGGTCCGCACGGAAGCGAATATCGGAACTTATGGACCAAATAATGTTAAAATAAAAGAGAATGAAGAAGAGCATTTATTTGAGCACCGCAAATCATACAGCAAAGATGAATATCTACAATGGTGGAAATGTTTCAACGAGATGGAGAATGAGAAATGCGGTGTTGCAACATTAAAGCAAGGGGGTGGTTGGAATTGTCGCGAAGTCATAGATCTGGCTAACATCGATGTACAAGATGAAGAAGAATATGAGAAGAATACCGGAGGAGGAGTGAATAGTGCGGAGGCGCAATGTAAAGCTGCAATGGAATTGTTCGACGAAGGAAATTGTGAGAATGAAGATAATGAGCTAGCATTTAGCATTGACGAAACTGGGGAAATTGTTCCTAGCAGTGATAACGAAGAGGAAAGGGAATCTGGAAGCAGTGAAGAAGAAAATGAGAATGAAGTCAGAATATTTTTTATAAGGAAATATGATGAATCGGAAATTAAAGGTATATCACGGGTAAGGGCGAAAACAGTTGAAGCACCAGATAGCTGTCAAAATGCGAATATAGTCCCTTTACGAACACCTACCGACGTAGCTTGTTATTCTACCGCCGACGGAGAAGAGCAAAGTAAAGAACAAAAGGCTTTATTATCTTGTACAATTGAGGACAGTCAGTGCCAAGCGAGCTCGGATGATTTCAAAAAGAGTTATCTATCTAAAATGAACCACCAGGAAGAAATAGAATGGTCGCATCAGGAAATACTAAATGATTTATTACAAGCAGAAATTATAAAAGATTGGAAGAAAAGGAAGAAAGAAAAAATCAACGTTATGGGGGCATAACATTTGAGATACGATACATCAAGAGTAGCGACAACACTGTGGCCGATGCATTGTCGAGAAGATATGAAAAAAAAAAAAAAAAATCCAACCTACCGAGTGCAATTTGAATGATTTAGTCTTGGTGAAAACAAAATGTAAGTCCAGTAATATCAATTCGGAGATTAAGAAATTTTTCAAAGTTTATTTTGGACCTTTCCGTATAATTTCTAAGCCTCATTCTAGTGTATATTTACTTGCATATCCTAAATCAAATAAAAAACTGGGTTTGCGAAACGTAGTAGACTTGAAACTGTACAAAACTAAAGATAGTTTGTAAAAATTGTTGTATGTAGTTGAGAAAGGTTACATTAAAATATAAGTGATCTGTATAGATGTAAGTAAGGTTTCAACCTGCCAAGAGTGTACAAAGAATAATGAAGACATTAAAGTAAATGTTAGAATATGTGGACTTTAAAATGTGCTTGTTGTGTAAGTGATTTAGTAGCACAATTAACTTTGACGCTAAAAGAAAATCAGCTGTGCGGTTACGCCCCTAACCGAGCGCCAGGTAGACTACCCGCTTCGGAAATATGACAATAGAGTGTGTGCTCACCGCAAAGAGTTGGTTGTTGACCTCAGTCAGCTGTTGGTAGCTTTAATTGTAACGGACCGTGTACAGTTCATGAAAAGGAAGAAGGTGTAAAGTGTGAAAGGTAAAACAAAGTAGTATTAATAAAGAAACATTCAATTGGTGTACATAATAACATTTGGTGGTGTGAAAAGGTTGTTCAATCAATGTGTCAGAAACTAATGCTAACAATTTTAACTGACAAGTTAATATGGACAGTTAGTAATGACTTCTCGGCAAAGTGAAATACATGCCAAGCATTAAATTTAATTTGCCTCGTAGTGGGGGCAGGTGTAGCATATCCACTAGCCCCGAAAATATATATGTATTTATAAGTATATTTTGTAGTATTGAAATGAATGTATAATATGAATTGTAAGCAAGTGTATTTGCTCACGGAGACCACAGACGGTACCAAGTTTGTAAACAGGGGTAATATAAGTGACATTAATATCTTTGGTTTTTGGTGTGTGAGAGAGAGTCTGGCCGCGAGCGGCGCGAGTTGTTGCGCGCCAAGATTGTGGCGGCGGTCTAGTAATTTTGTATTGAGCCTGCTGGGCCTGTGATTGTTCTTAATATACTAAAGAGTGTGTTTTCATTTGTGGTTTTATAAAGTTGTTAAGAATAGCAAATGGACTTTGATTAATAAAATAGAAACTTATTGATTGTCCGAAGTTAAACGTCTTCTTATTATGTGTATAATAAGAACCTTTAAAATGAAGATAAGTAGCTCCTCAGTCCGCGTGCTTGGGTGAAATGACGGTATATGGGCCGAACCGTCAACAAACCTGTGGACTTTAATCGGTAATAAGAAATAATAATTGTGAGGAGTATTACACTTGGCTTAACACTGCCAGGATAGTGAAGATAGCAGTGATAGATTACACTTGGCTACCTTGAGGAGTATTACATATTTCATAGTTAAAAAAATATCGATAAACTTCACGGTTATAAAACGTGGAATTGCTTTTCAGTAACATGTTGCTAGTGAGACCACAATAAAAAACTTTTAAAAAACTTAAATTACTTTTGGTCTTTGCTGTAAGAACGATTGCCAATTGTCATTCCGGTCTAGACTAAATTTCACTTTAATTAAAACTTTCACTAAAGTTGCTGCTTGATATAAGTTTATACATTACGATCCATTTACTTTTTACGTATTTTTCTGACCACATTCGCTAATGCTCTTTGTTCATGTTCGCTGTACGTGAGTTATTAGGTTATTTTAAGTGGACACCAGACCAAATATGTTACCGAATCGAATATTCCGGCAATTCATTTCTTCAGCGTTGCTCGTCCAACTGTTTAATAATCAGGAATGTCTATTAAGTTCTCTGGCCGTTACAGATACTATGACTAAAGATTACATTATGAATGTCCAGCCTCAATAAAAAAAAACAACGAGATGTTTTCGAAGCAAACAGGAAATCTTGAAATTTTGCAGAGTGAACATTAAGAATCAATTACAAGTCAAGTTTGTATTTCAGAAGTTTCGAGTATACGACCTTTGGAACAATTATACGCTAGCGTGATCGTTCCTGTCCGTGTTTAATACCTACGTCTATTAATACTTCTGAGTTCTTCAGGCTCAAGAGATTTTATTCACCCTGAGGTTGAAGTTCGTATTTGGTCAGATTAAAAAACGGGAACTATTCTAGACCCGTCAACACACAAAAAAAGGTCAGGGGGCTTACACTAGTTAATAAATAAAAACAGGCTAAGCAGTTTAATATCTGCTTATTAACTTTCCCACCTCGTTTCACTTCTTAACTGAAGATGTTTCACTTAAGAAGCGAAACGCGTTCGGAAAAATAAATGAACCGATATTCAATTGCTAAGGCTGTACTTATTTACTAATAATGTTTTATTTGGTTTACCTTTCCGATTCACGGAACTAATACTATGAAATTTGTCAAATGGATGCAGTGATTAACACAATCAACACCAGTTTCAGTTTTCAGAGTCCATGTCAAACACCTCTCCGTCAAATTGTGCCAGGCTCTCGGAACAATACACTTGCGTCAAAGATTCTCCTCTTATCTCTGGATTAAGTCAAAGATAGTCTACGTCAATACCACGGAGTGCGGTATTGCTTTGGCCTCGCATTCGGGAGCACGCGGGTCGAATCTCCATCTATACAGACAGCCTGAAATCACCTTTCCGAATTCACTCCAGCCGAAAGACGGGATGCTTCCTTCAAAAGGCCATGGCCGAATTCCTACCCGTTCCTTGCTCCAAGTCCTTTCCCGCAAACAACGACCCCGACGTCGACGTGGCCTAAAGCCATAAGGAAAAAAATAAATCTATGACTGCTTTTCTAATCGCACAAATGTCGATCCTCTGGTACCCAATCTCTGTTTAAGAACCTTCTGGAATGAAATTGGACTGGGTAAAATGGAGAACCCCCAACCGGGTAAGAACAGGAGCGGCTCCAGTAGAAGCTAACATGTGTAGATGGGGTCTCACAACAGACGATCAATGTGAATGTGGTGAACAGCAGACCATGGATCATCCCTGTGCTTGCAAGCGGAGCCAACAACACTACAAGACCTGTGGACAGGAAGCCCAACATTGGGCAAAACGATTATGATGTCTAGACAAGAAAAAGTAAGTCATTAATCCAAGTTAGCTGATTCGACATGGATTATGTTGACGAAAGCGTCACTCGATCCGCGAAAACCAGACGTCAGTTGGTAGTTCAGGGTCTCTATTTAAACATTGACACCAAACAGAGGGACTGTAAACATTAAGCATTAGTCAGTTGGCGACAGCTAATGGTTTTTTTTTTAAATTATTTATAGAATGTTATAGTGCCGCGTCGTCCGACCGACCGACCGACAGAACCTACTGAACTGACATGATGAGCTATTGCCGAGATGTTATCTAATTAATTACTCTTAATCTTCCTAATTTTCTGCTATGCAGCCTTTCAACAGTCGATATTAAACATCGACTGCAGAAGATGGCTTTCTCTCACAATAAATAATTACAATTTCTTTATTAAATGACAGGCTGCTACTAAGAATTATTCTCGTGTGCTGAGCCGGATGATTCTGCCTGTACGACGTTTCGACAGTTGCCTTCGCTCTCTTCCTCAGGTGAAACAATCTCAAGTAACCACTTGGCTACTCACCTGATGGAAACATCGGAAGTAACTGTTGAAACATAGTGCATGGCAGAACCTATCCGGATCGACACACACGACAACAATGTTTTTAATTCGCGGGAAAGACTCAGTTGCATGTCAGGTTGCCATTTAACAAATTATGAGTCAAAAAAATTAAAGTATCTGCGTCTGCTATTTAAAATTATTCGTTGATTCCTTAACATATATACATCTTACTGATTACTAGAAAAATGCTTACTGGTAATTAATATTGCCTGATCCGATTAAACCAAAATATTGCTTTACATTCCGTGTTACCTTTCTGCCCATTGCTCTACCAGTTGCATGATGGTAGGTGAAATGTTCCCACGCAAGTCAAATCGAATGTTATGGCAAACATCGTGAAAACTGTTTCTCATAATCGTGTCATAACCTAGCCTCAGCCTGTACTGTTTCCCCACTGCACTCTCTTCTCCGAATATTCCAGCGCCTAGCGGCAACACTCAAAACTACCGATCCAGCATTCCGGAATGCGTGCTCCGCAAGCGAAAGCAAATCAAACATAGTCGAAATATTACGCAGCTGTCAATTAACGCTAAATATAAATTGAAATTAACTAGAAATACTTTTAAATGATACAGAAAGTTACTGAATACTTATTAAAAGTGTTGTGAATTAAATTACCAGTCAAAATGATACAAAATACCGTGAAATAACTCACGTGATATTACGGGAGTTAAATGAAACGCTGTAAAATGAATCCAAAACAGTTCAACTGAATTTCAAGAGATCTATGTACGCCGAAAACAGTTATCTTTAGGTGACAAGATCAATGATAACTTATAACCCCCTCCATTTAACTGCTTCAAGCAGAAAGACACCTACCGAGCTTGGTGGTGTAACGGATAGCGTTCTGGCCTCGCATTCGGGAGGACGGCGGTTCGAATCCCCGTCCGGGCATCCAGATTTGGGTTTTCCATGGTTTCCCCAAATCACTCCAGGTGAATGCCGGGATGCTTCCTTCAAAAGGCCATGGCCGAATTCCTTCCCATTCCTTGCCCCCATCCTTTCCCGTCTCTAAAGACCACGTTGTTAAAAAGGGACGTTAAACTGTTAAAAAAAAAAAAAAAAAAAAAAAAAAAAAAAAAAAGAAAGACACCTAACATAATCTCCTAACCAACTTTGGATCCAAGTTACTACCGACTTTTTCCTGCAGGTCTCTCGACGGTTTGGCCGCTAATACTGCCTCTCGACACGCGCAAGTAGCACCGGGGTTACTTTAATTAGTGCTTTGATTAACTGTAATTTCTAGTACAAGGTCAGGTTGCTACTCTTAATCAATGATAAATGCACTAACTGGAATCCACTGTGTTTGGCTTTAATATCGAACTAATCAAATAAACACTCGTAAAAACTCGTTTTACAATACGTCTGCTATTCTTGTATTCAGTGTTAGCGCTCCTTGTAGTGTGCGGTCAGCGATATACCTCCTACTAACAACACAGCGCGACTTCCACTACTCTCTCTGACCGCGCTAGCCATGGAGGATGGAGGAAGGAAATATATGGAGACGACGCAAGATACCTTCACCACGCATTGAAGTGACGCCGGGCGGAGGAGGAGTGGGGGGCTAGGCCGAACCCATACAGACACGAGGTATATGTACAAAAACCCCAAGGGGACTCTAGGATAAACGTGACGCCGCAATCTGGTGATGCATTATTATGTAACTCGATGAGACAAATAAAAAATGAAGAATAAAATTTTTTGATATTCTGCTTAGTTTTCGAGATATTCTGGCTCAAATTTGAGGTGTTTTTGGTTGAAATTGAGAAGAAAAATTTAGTTAAAGTCAAATTTGATGATGGATTCTTATTTAAAAAGACGAGACAAATGAAAAATAAAGAATAACATTTCTCGATATCTCGCCTAGTTCTCGAGATATACTGTATCAAAAGTGAGGTGTCTTGAGTTGAAATGCAGAAGAAAAATTTCTCAAAAGTCAAATTTGATGATGGATTCTTAGGTAACACAACGAAAAAAATCTAAAATAAAGAATAAAATTTTTCAATACCTTGCTTAGTTTTCGTGATATACTGTCTCCAAATTGAGGGGATTGGGTTGGGACGCGGCCTGGACCAAAAATTAATTATGCCAAAGCCACAATGAATTACATGATGGGCATGCAGAATGGATATTTCAGTCTTATTACTACCACTTGTGGTTAGGCTGAAATGTGGCCTAGACAAGAATAAAAATAGTTGTCTTTTTACCATACATCGTAAGCTTAATTGGGAATAGCTGGAAGTAGTTTCCATCACGATACACGTTTTGTCACTAGCATGGTTCTCATGAAATTACTAACAATAATAGATAAATTCTTTGCCCCTTCTGGAACAACAAAACCATTTTGGTACAGACTGCGTTTAGACTAAACCACAATCTCCATTAAATTGCTACAGAATCAAACTATGTAGACACACCCACACACGCGTATTTGAATCGCAAACAGAATTTGGGGTAACAACACAGTTTGCTTCATCAAGATTCGTAGATTCCATAGCATAATTTAACACATTTAATTTCATCATACACTGTCAGTATAAATTGGAATGTGACGAAAGAAATCATAATACTAAATTCATTGAAGCGCGATGTAAAAATTATCCCTTTAAATCTCATTTTCAACACTCGTTAAAAAGTAATGGTAGTCTATTATGTGCAAAATAGCAAGGTATGCTGATTTTCTAGACTACACCAACAAAAATTTGAGAAAAAAATCATCCCATTGAGAGCTATTACTAAATATTTATAGACAGGCCTCAAAGTTTATAATTCCTACTCCCACACTTCAAGAACAATTATTAGAATGCAACTTACTTATGAAATTATATTCCAGGTTCTTTCCTCTCTTACCTATTTGTGCAACCGTATGCAACACAAGATGGCATTATAAAAAAACTTAGACACATTACAAAATTAAATAATCACAGCATCAAACACAATGTGAACTTTGCATTTGTATGGGTTCGCATTATGGCCGTTGCCGCCACCGCGAATGCGCGTGAGTTTAGAGCCGGCTTCACAGATTTAACGTCACTTCTCCTCCATATATTTCCTTCCTCCATGATTGCAACACAGCGCGGCTTCCACTACTGTCTCTGACCGCGCTAGCGGACGAAAGATTCTGTTATTACTTCTTACAGATCTAACTAAAGATTCCATATGACAAAAAAATTATAGCCTATGGAACTCGAAGGGCAGTAATACATCATTACATTTTCAGAAACATACATAAATTATTAATACAAGCAGTAGCTTTTTTAAAAAAATTACAGTTACAAAACTATTAATTGGATAATTGGGGTGGCAGCATATGCCACAAGAACTGGATGAGCATTTCCCGCAGGTACTTTCGCTTGAAATCCTACCTCCTCATCCGTACCCGCATTTTCAATTTTTAATGTGGATGTATAACAGAAGTTTTGTTTACATTGCAATATAATACGCCGATCAAAAAGTAAGGTTTATAAAATGTAAATTCTTTATTTATTCTTCCAAATCAATTTCATCCCCTTCAAAGTAATCCCCGTCCGATAAAACGCACTTTTTCCAACGCTTTTTCCAGTCCTCGAAACAGTCGGAATAGTCTTTTTCCTGTATAGCCTTCAAGACCTTCTTAGATTCGGTTTTTATCTCTTCAATCGTGTCAAATTGGCGTCCCCGCATTGGCCTTTTGAGTTTGCTGAATAGCCAGAAGTCGCACGGAACCAAATCAGGCGAATACTGTGGTTGTGGAACGATATGAGTCGAGTTTTTGGCAAAAAAAGTCGCGAAGAATCAATGCAGTATGACATGGTGCATTATCGTGATGAAGGAACCAAGAGTTGTTCGCCCGTAATTCCGGCCGTTTCAGACGAATAGCTTAACGCAAACGACGCATAACGCTCAAATAATATTCTTTGTTGACAGTTTGGCCCGGCGGAAGAAATTCATAGTGCAGCACAACACGATAATCAAAGAAAACTGTCAACATGACCTTGATTTTCGATTGACTTTGCCGTGGTCTTTTCGGTCTTGCTTCACCTTTTGCACGATATTCGCTGGATTGGTAGGTGGTTTCAGGGTCGTATGCTTAAATCCAAGTCTCGTCTCCAGTAATGATGCATTTCAAGTGGTCCTGATAGTCAGACAGCAAAGTTTCACACACATTAACGCAATGCTTTTTTTCCAAATAATTGAGCGATTTTGGCACCAATCGGGACTTGACACGTTTGAGACACAAAACATTCTTCAAAATGGTTTTGGCTGAGCCAAATGATATTCCAACACTATCAGCGAGTTCTCTAATTGTCAATCGACGATTTTCAAGCACAATATCTCTGATTTTTTGGACGTGGCCCTAATCGGTAGACGTTGATGGTCGTCCAGAGCGCGGTTCGTCTTCAATACGTTCTCGACCCGCTTTGAACTCGTTGTACCACTCGTAAACGTTTTTTTTGCGCCATTGTTTGGTCACCAAAGGCCTTCCGCAACATTTTAAACGTGTCAGCACAAGAATATTCGTTCCGAAAACAAAATTTGATGCAAGTTCTTTGCTCAACAAAATCACCCATTGTAAAAATCGAAAAATTCACTTTTGGTTGTATACAAAAGCACGTGTAACTCAGAGATAATTAAACCCTTTGACAACCAGACGCTTGGCAAATGTTACAGACAGTCCTACCAACTTAGGGAAAAAAATTTACCTGCCTCCCTAATGCCCGGGAGTTTTAAATGACAATTTCACCTTACTTTTTGATGCAAGTTCCTCTTTATACGAGGTTCTGACCATCTGTGGCATAACAAGTTTCTCACAGAAATTATAAAACACAGAAGGTTACTCTGAGAGAACTTCGTCAGAGTAACAAGAGAGAGAGAGCAAGAGCGAAACTTGTGTATGAGTATGAATTGATGATAGTAACTGCGATAAAAAGACCTTGTATTCCTCGGATACCAAATTAATGAAATGCAACTGGAATAAAAGTCAATGAATCATATGAAACGACAAGTCACACAACAACTCACTCAAATCATATGAAAGTTTATTATTATTCAAATAGAAAAGATGAAACGAATAAGTTTAAAGGATAAAGTTCTGAAAGAGTTAAAAACGGGACATGTATCCCTGGCGACTGTGACTATAATCTAAAAGAAATACGAAGTGCGATAGCTACACAAACAGACGATCTGACAGTAAGAAGAATCATGAGATTAATACAGCACATCGTCGCAAAGATAACAACAACGTGGTTGCTTTTTTCGTACGATCCTGCAACAAAAGTAACAATGAAGGGAACAATGGTATTACTTACGCGATGAATTCACTAGTTTGAACTTGCATGTAAAGTAAAGCGGCCTATTCACGGTCCAACTTATAGAACATCCGTGTAGAACTACCGTAGGATGCGCTCACCCATTCACGCTACTAGAAGGAGTCCAACAAAATGTTCCAAGCAGTCCTTTCCACTCGTACTTTCTCGCGGCACACCATGTGTCCTTATCGCACACTCGCAGGATGTTTCCTCCAATCATTATCCAACGGCATAGCTTATTGGACAGCAATGTCACGTGTTGGTTTTTTGGGAGTCCAGTGACAGACAACACGTCCTGTTTGTACTCCTGTAACCCCTTTCACGGCCATCATGTGTTCTTTATCGAAAATCGGATCAACGTAGGTCGTACAAGTTGTCCTGTGAATGTGCCACTAGAGCGGTGGAATGGCGGGTGGCGGGCACGGAGATGTGCGGTGGCGTGGCCTTGTGCTTGACGCTTCAATTGACAAAGATTGTTTTTTTTAGACACGTGCGCAGTTATGTAAATAATTTAATTCACTTGTGAAATCATCCCACGGTTTTCGTTGTTGAAAGATGAGGCAAAAAATAAATATGGCAGTATTATGTTGAAATATACTTTACTAATGAAAAAAATAGAATTTGGCATAAAAATATACTTATTTTGATTTTAGGTATATTTTTGATAAAATATTAAAATCTAAATAAATATAAATTTATTTTTACATTTCCGCATCCGGTTCCGCAAAACATCCGCATCCGCGGATGTCAAGCATTGAAAATCCGCATCAGCATCCTCATCCGCAAAGATGTCTTCCTTTACTACAATCTGGCGACCACAGACGGGAGGGGTTTGCCAGGTAAGATCCCTTGTCGTGCACCTGTGTGTATAGCAGCGAGGTCTCTGTTTAGTGAGGGTGTCGCAGGGCAGTGCATGAGGGAGGCGGGGTTTATTTGGGGTGCGGCCCAAGGCGGGCATTAACATTCCTCGGATTGCTGCAGCGCCGGTCGTGCGGAATAACTTACACGCCGCCCGAGGACAATGCGTGTTCGCACCCGTCGGGCGGGCCATTACGGCGGCCGAGGGCTGTTCATTATTTTAATCGCCGCCATGCCGGCGCGAATATCGCTGCGCATTCTTGTAACGCGCCCTAAAAGGGTTACCGCCCCTGACGCGGCGCTCCGCTCGCCGGCTATTTAGCTAACGCAGTTAGCGTCATGCTATTAATTAGCGCCAGAATCTACTGTGCGCCGCGCCAAGATGGCTGCCGCCGGGCCACCCACCATCCGTCTCGCCCCACACTGTCCTATCCTCGGTCGCCAAATTATAAGAATCACCTCGTCGCTAAACAGCATTGCTCATTATCAGAATCTAATTAACCGGAAGGACATCTGGATACCATTGGTTCAGACTACACAGTGGTACTAGAGCTAAAATGTTTTAAACATTTCAACTTTACCCGTCTCAAAGATGCCGTATAGTTTTCTAAACAGGTCAGTTTGTTATATACATGCGACATGTAACCAGCCCACCCCCGACTCGTGAAATTTCAAATTGCTAATATTTGTAATTATAAATTTTGGATTTCTAGTATTAATGATTCAAATAATAATGAAGCCTTGTTCTGCAGTCAGAGAATCCATTGTTGTAG
>JARYHS010010867.1:0-35036 GCA_031002005.1 Vandiemenella viatica | reverse complement strand
CGAGTTTTAAATGGATTTCATTGACAATTTTTTTTTTTGTAGCTAATAAAATGAAATTTAAAAAAATAATCTGATAACACAGTATTCATCTATTTCAACCAGTGGTGTGATAGTGTGAAACTGGATTGGATCTTCATTAGATAAGAAACACCCCATAAAAACAAGGTGTAACACAATTTGTACAAGCCCTAGGTGCAGGTAACTAGAACCCAAGTTAAATAAACATTAAAAATTTTGAAACATATCAGGAGAAGAACACGTGATGGGAAAAGTCTAGCATGTTATACCTTGATAACATTCAGCCCAACTGCTAAGTTAAATGAGTATTACAAGTTTTGAATGCTATAATTTCTTCTTAAACAATAACACAGAGAGTAAAAATGATGAAAGAATCTAATTATTATTGTAATCATGTACCATACCCTATAGTTGATTCTTCAGCACCATAATCAGCAGTATCTGCCACCGTTGATTCTATCAGCTGTGCAATGCCGGCAGCCAGCTGTGGTGGTGTCCTGCAGTCCTGGGGGTCCTTCTGGGCCACAGACCTCGACAGCTCTCTGGCCACATCAGCCCCACCACTGTCTCCACATGCCGCTTCCTCATGTTGTGCAGTACTTGAGTCACTGTCTCTCACTGCCTCCTCCCGCTGTCTCGCAGACGAGTCCCTTTCTCCCACAGTGGTGTCTGCCACGGCCGAGTCCAGTAGCTGTGCAACACCCGCGTGGCCCACATCAGCCCCTACACATGCCGCTGTCTCAAGCTGCATGGTACACACATCACTGTCTCTCACTGCCTCTAGCAGTGGTCTCGCAGACGAGTTTTCTGCTCCTGCAATGGTGTCTGCCCCTGCCGATACCAGTACTTGTGCGACTGCCGTGTCGCCCGCCGCTGCCAGCTGTAGCGGCGTCCTGCCGGCCTTGTCCTTGTGGTTCACCTGGGCCCCGGACCTCAAGAGCTCTCTCGCCACGTCAGCCCCGCCGCCACCTCCACACGCCGCCGCCTCGTGCAGCGCAGTCAAACCGTCACTCTCTCTCGCCGCCTCCACATCCACCCCGCGTCCAGCAGCATCCGCACTATGGCGGGATGGCTGTGCCTCGAGGCCACGTGCAGGGGCGTCGACGAAGAACTGTCGACAGCCAGCGTAGCGAGTCCTGGACGGTGCTGCAGCGCCATCCGCAGCAGGTGCAGGTGTCCCGCCCGACACAGCGCACTCATGAGAAGTGGAGCTGTCTCTGGAGAGTTCAGCTGGCGCTTTATAACCTCCAGCTCACTGCAGCTGATGGCACCAGCCTCCAGGAGAATCTCAAGAAACTGAGGAAACCGCAAAATGGACCTGCAAAGCACTTCTTCCTTCGACAAAGTGCTCAACAGAAGTTCTGCTGTCTCTTCCATTGGAGACCTGAGCAAAGGAAACGCAATGCCAATGTATATCACACTTTAAAAACATCAATATCATCACTGCCCTGAGCATAAATTCGTTTATCCTGCAGCTACAAACCCTTAAAAATTTAGGCTCATGTTAGCTCACTAGTCTTGGACTTTAACACAGATCATTTTATTTCTGTACTATGAGGAGTAATATCCCTAATGTTACTGTAAAATTAGCAATTTCCTGTGGTGCAAGTGTCAGACATTTATGTGTAGTGCTACTACTGTCCTACTTTATCGATTGATAATTTTCTTAAACAAGCTATGCCTGGCATGCATGCCTCTTATTCTAATGTAAATGCCACGCCATAGTAATGGGTTTTCCCCATAATCCAACTTACTTCTTATAAGAAATATGATTAAAAGTGGTAATAAAATGAGATTCAGTGTGTCATACTAATTACAAATTATGTATGCCTTTCCTGATGTAATATTTTGACAATATTCCAGTACATGATAGGCAATAGAGGTAAAATTTTCTAAATGCCATATTACGCACTGACGTGCGATGTATAAAATAATAATAATGAAAATAAGTGGCAAAAAGCATTATTTTGTATGATACATGATTACTAACAAAACTTATTATAAATTGGTTATAGTCATATTATTACTGCAAACAGTATTTGCAACTAACACTCTGATTTATTGAATGAAAATTGTTCCATTGTTGTGGGCGCAGTTTTTGAAATTATATTTCCAACCATAGGGGAATCCTGCTGAAGATATATAACCTCTTGCCCGTCTAGCAAATCTTCCTATTCAGAATCCAAAATATCATGGGCATTGAGCATGTTGTGGATTAATGAATTCTTCATCACTGTCATAACCAATATAACTTGGGTGCTAATGTGATTAAATAATTTGTAATTTCACCATCTGTCGGAGGGTTATTAGATTGCATATTTCTCTTTTGGGGCAAAAGACCCGGCAAAACTACTGTCACTAAAACTTATATTTCAATATTTTTACAACTAATAAAGATAAATTCGAAATCACTTGCCATTATACCTTGTTGACACCTTTTATTACTTGCCAATACCAGTAGACACACTTAACAAATAATGCCAACTGAAGGAGAGAATAAATTTTGAGACGAGCGTCGCTGGCTACTGGGACATAACTCCACACCACACACCAGCGTGTGACTGGCACTTAAATGTTGACATCTCACCATGTGATGGTGTGTGATTAGGAGCGAACATGTTAAGTGGATACGCATATTAAAAAAAATGAAAAATATCGATTTTTAAATTAAATTAATATTGACAAAGTTTATTCAAGTGCTTTGGGATATGCAATACTTTTTAGTCTTTTGTTTTCTGCAAAAACATGCCGATGGTTTTTATCCAGTTGTAATAGGACTTAGCAAACCTATGTTTAAAAACAGAGCAGTGTGGTAGCTCAGTGGTTAAAGCTCTCTATGTAACTTTTTTGGTCTGATAACAGGTTGAAATTCAGATGGAAGTAGGAATTTTATGAGTTGTATATGATCAATATGCCCCATATAGTAGGATCTAACCAACCTTTGGGTTGTAGATTTTTTACTTTAAAACAAAGAGAAAAACACTGTCTATAGCGTTTTTTGACTGTTGGATAGGAAAGTTCTAATGTTTATATCCCTTTTGGGATTATGCACATTGTCAGATTTCCCTGCTGATACAAAAATGGAAAAGTTGCTTACATAAATTAGTATTAAAGAGGGGAGAAGGGGAAGAGCAAGTGCAGTTTTGTAAACTAAATATAAACATCATTTTTCATTTATTTTAAAACATCTTGTGAACAAAGTTCCTCCAGGATCAGATAAAAACTGTAGTTTTTTCAAATTTCAAGTTCGTTTCTTGGTCAGCAACTGTCCAATCGAATCAGTCCAACACCCTTTGACAGCAAATATTATTGGATCTCAGAATATCACACATCCCTATCTGCTTTTGTTATTTTTCCCTACCTCTATCGAGATATTTTCCAATATACTGAATAGTTCCTAGTGTAAATTTTGCTTAAGGGATAGTGGAGGATTTTTGTAAACCAAATGTAGGAAATATTTTTCTCGTCATTTTAAAGTAAACATGTGCAAAGTCCATCGAAATAGGATACAAACAGTGGGTTTGTGTAAAGAACATTTATAAAAATTAAGGGGAGTAAAGGAGAAGAAGGGTTGGATCTGGCAAACTAAATTATTTTTTAAAGTAAAAAAAGTAATTTAGGCCACATCTCAAAGGAGGCATAAAAAACAACTGATCATATGCAACTCTTCAAAATTATGATTCCACAGAAATTTGAACCTGTGACCTGACCTAGAAACTTTTGAACATCACAGTCTTATGCACTAAGCTACCAGACCACTATGTTTTTTACGTATAGGTGTGCTAGGTACTATAAAACCTGCATAATTACAACAGGTTAGTATGAGCAACATTGGCAAAATTTAAGGGTTGGCATATAGGAGGGGGGGGGGGGTTAGCTTTTTGTAAACCAAACATAGACAGTATTTTTCTCGTTGCTTTAACCTAAAGAAACTAACTTCATGCACAACCTGAAGGTAGGTTGAATCCTCCCAAAGGAGGTGCACTAACCCATTGTGTCAGAGGCAGAACAGCCAGTTCCTATCCTCTGGGACCTACAGTTTAATGTAGAATCTGAACCACTTAGATGATCAATAGCAACTCCTAAAATTCCTGCTTCTCCCTGGATTTGAAACTGCAGCCTAAGACAGAAACTTCTGTAAGTAATCACACTAACTATTCAGCTACAGACCATTTTGTTTTGAAGCATACCTGTGGTAAGTAGTATCAAAGTTGGATTAAAAAATGTGGTTTGTATGAACGACATTGGCAAAAAGTATGGTGAGGAGGTGGGGTAAGGAAAAGATTGGTTTCTCTTTGCAATCTAAATGTAGACCATATTTTTTGGTTTATTAAAAAAGAAAATTAAAAATTCTGAAGGTTGGCCGGCTATCCCGAGGGTGTAATAAGCTATTGTGTCACAGATATAATGACAAGATCTTTTCTTCTGGGCCAACAATACAATGTGAATTTGAAACCACTGATCAGGCACAACTGTTGTGATCAAATAACACCACAGTGATCTCCTGGGAACTTTAAAAAATAAGCACTTTAACCAGTGAGCTACCAGACCACTCTTTTTTTAATTATATATGTGGAATCCCAACCATGGAACATGACGGCGTAACTCATATGTTAAAATCAAGCTCGTAAAAATTCCTGCTCCCACTGTGATTTGAAACCAGGACCATAGACAGAAACTTTAGGGAAGCCAGCGCCTTAACCACTGAGCTACCAGACCAATCTATGCTACAGCACATGTGAACTCAGTACTATCAAAATAGGATTAAAGCTATGGGATTTAAGAACAATGTTGGCATAAATTATGGGTGGGTAAAGGAGGAGAGAGGTTAGGACTTCTACACAAAACACAGACATTATTTTTGTATTTGTTTTAAAGTATACATATGCAGTTTTTCATCAAAGTAGGATAATAACTATGTGTTAATTTGTAGAATATTGTCAAAAATTTAGGGAGTAGTGGTAAAGGTGAAAAGGGGTGGGATTTTGCAGACAAATGTGAACAGAATTTTTTTTGTTTTTAAAGTTTACGAGTGCAAAGTTCCAGCGATATCGGATAAAAACTGTGAGTTTGTTTGAATATTTGAAAAAAATTGAGGGGTGTGGGGGGGGGGGGAGGAGGAGAGTGGTTTTTTATTTGGTCTGGTCAGAAACATTTGCAGCCACATGCAGAATAACTCACAAAAGGTTCAACATAATCAGATGAATGGTCTATGAATGCACAGAAGATGAACAGGGTAATATCTAGATCGCGATACCGCTGCAACCACTTACCGCCTCCCGATGTAAACACTTCCCGATGGAGAGAGTATGACGTCACTGTGTTTCCGTGTGTGACGTGTTCAGCCTTCGATCGATATGAGAAATTCACGTTAGGCCATAGAACGTAATCAATACTGCTAATAATAAAAAAAAATTGCGGTTTAAAAAAATTAAAGAAAATTATTACTTGCACAATTATTAATATTATTATAATATGTACAACATTCCAACCTGATAAATAATATCGTTCATTAGCGTTAACGTTAATAGTCACAATTCCTTTGATTTGTATTTGATTCCGTTCTTCTATATTTTGTCGCATGGCTGAAATTGCTATTAAAATCATTCATACGAAATAAAATATTTTTAAAATAATATTTCGTCAATAACCGTTTGCGTTTAGGTTGAAACGCAGCCTGGACAATACTAACAATGATAGAGACTATTTGGAAATTGGGTTTCAGCAATATCATGTGCAACGGTTACGTTTCACTATGGTCCAGGCTGCATTAAGATGTAAACAACGACAGATACGATGTTAGGTATCCACAATAAGGCGTTCGATAGTTACGTTTCAGTGTGGTCCTGGCTGCATCAAAACCTCGTAGCAAATGAATTTATTCCTGTACTACTGGTGCAAAATTAATGATATGAGATGTATTAGTGATGGACTACTTTCCGTGTAAGGCCCCGTTAGTGACATTTAAAGCTGCAAGCGGAATGTATACGTCACATTCAGCATCATAGTGACATCATACTTTTGCCATCTGGAAGTGTTTACATAGTGAGGCGGTAAGTGGTTGCAGCGGTATCGCGATCTAGATATTATCCGATGAACAAACCAACAAACATACATTCATTTTTATACATTAGATGAGGATGTCATGTATTATGAACCTTCATAAAGTAAGTTGAGAAAGTTAGTGCAAGCAAAGTTAGTGTGAGCAAATGTCAATTACAAAACTTTAAGTGGAATCATATTAGGCGATCATACTGTTCATGGTTTAAGGCAGTTTTCTAGAGTCATTTAGCTTTTTCAGTTTGTATTCTGATACACAAGCAGTACCTTAAAAAAACTTACAAATTTCTCAGATACATGTAACATCATCCCTCAGTTTACATTGTCTTTAAAAAAACTTCATGTGGTTAGGCCATAATGCCCAAGCAGAAATGGATGAGAAGTTTCAGCAGATAGGGCTGCCAAGCCTGGCGATCAATTTGGGGACAGTCGTATATTTTTTTTTTAACTGCTTTACGTCTCTCAACATCGAGGTCTTTAGAGACAGGAAAGGATGGGGGGCAAGGAATGGAAGGAATTTGGCCATTTCCTTTTGAAGGAAAAATCCCGGCATTTACCTGGAGTGATTTGGGAAACCATGGAAAACCCAAATCTGAATGCTCGGGCGGGGATTCGAACCGCTGTCCTCCCGAATGTGAGGCGAGAACGCTAACCGTTACACCACCACGCACAGTGACAGTCGTATAAAATATTACACTCTTGCAAAGCAAAAGAAACAGCAGACACCAAAATAGTTGTATGAACTAAGTAATATGTATGACTGAAACAATAAACAGATAGCATCTCAAAGCTCAACAGTAAAGCAAATATCAACAGTGAAATCAAATCAGAATGTGGCAAAATCATATGTGTAAAATTTATTAACGAACAACACCAGATCTAATGTGTGTTAAAATAATTTTTATAACCTCAACTACTAAAAAAAATGAAATTAAAAGAATTACCTGATGTAAAACCACTTACATATGGAATGAAGATTAACCCAGTTTAGTTTATCAATTTCTTGGTTTATACAACTATTAAGCAGATACTGACAATCTCCTGACAAATACATATTTACTATATTTATAAATACATCACATATAACTTCAAGTAAGCGAGGAGGGAGAACTATAGACAACTACAAATCAGTATCTTAGTAGGATACAGAAATCAGAAAACCATTAATAAATACAGACAAAACAAGAAGATAGAAATCAAGATACATCACTCACAAAGCAAATGGCATCTAGTTATAAACTTCACTCATGTGCTTTGTAATAGAACATTTTAACCTGTTTACATCTAATTCACAGGTACACAACTCCAATACAAGAAACAGAAATAACTTCCACAAAACACAAACATCTCTTTCAATAGTACAAAGAGGAGTATATTCTGGGACACATCTGTTTAATAAATTCCCAAGAGTATAAAACAGTTTGCAGATAATAAATATATTTTAAGACAAACTGAGAAATTGTCTTATTGGCAACTCCTACTCCATTCAAGAATTTGAACAAAATAATTATTTGTATTCAATATGACCTTTTGTAAAACCCAGTTGTAAAAATAATTTTTATTCTCTTTATTTGTCTTTGTAACATATGATTGTTTTCATTATGATTATGACTCATATTGTATGTGTGTGTATTAACCATGACATGTTTCACATACCACAGGTCCTTCCTCAGCAGGAATCCATGAAACAGGAGTGAAAAATAAAATAAATAAACTCCCTGTAACACTGACCACAAAAATTAATGTCTACCCTGATAATAAGAAGAATGCCGTTGTTTACTAAATCACAATGTAAAGAGTTCCACATCGATGCATTGTACTGGTCAAGCACAAACAACTTCAGCAAACTTAAAATTATTGAAAATTACATTCATAGTTTCTGTATAGAAATTTGCTCAAATGTTTCAGGTAATGAAAGAGGAAATAATGAACGTATATGGAATATTTAACTCATAGGTATGCAAACATAATTACAACTTATGTTACACTTGTGGAAAGGTAAAATGAGTTAATTTAAGATTGTACAATGCAAATCCCATAACCAATACAGACTTTTCGGAGTAATGGTTGGTGGCATCAACGAACCTTTTTTTTCTCCAAATTGAAAAAAGAAACACAGCAACAGCTCAATTCCACAAACACTATAAAGATAGAAACATACCTCCTGATTGATGAATTCAACATTTTCTGCTTCCGTCACTCGTGTTTCCAACACGATATGACAATACTACAGCAAACACACGCCTTAAGCCAGGAATCAGCTGACGACAAACACAAAGATACTGCCATCCCAAAAGGCGACATTCCCCTCTTGGTTTACTGTACATATACATTATCCAATAATTACAACACTTTCCCTTAAAAATAAAAATAAAAATCACGAACTCACAAGTAAGTAACTAACACCAAAATTGCTGCAAATAGTTCGTAAAAACAAAATTTAATATGAAAATGTAAAATTTCTAGCTTCAGTTAGTGATATAATTTTAATTGGTGCTAGATTCTACCAATATACTAAAGCCACTGAGTGCAGCCACATTTGGAAAGCGTTCAGTTTTTGCAAATAGTTGACCTCAATGTGACGAAATTGGATTATTTTGCTTATTTTCAATCCCTAACTTCAACTGCAATAGTATTCTGGGCAATCCAGCTCGAAGGGTTGAAATATTCAGTAAACATAAGTGAATAATAGATATTATGAATGGATTACGAATAAAACTTCTTGTACAATTTAGGAATTTTAACATCTGTTGCAGAGTATGGACTTTAGTTTCTAATTATGTTCTGTTTTTAATGATAGAGCTCTTGGGAAGAAATTAATTTCATACTCAGATTTCAGAGGTAAGAATAGAATGGCATTATTGGTGGGGTTTAAATTTACCAGGTATAAACTGGGTAGGAAACAAGATTAATAACACAAGGGAACAGAGATTTGCGAATTCCTTAATAAAGGAAGAAAGATTTACACAAATGGTAGAGCAAAACACGAGAGGACAAAATATTTTGGATATTTTCCTAATAAAACCAGATGATAACCTTGTGGGATGTCAAGTAACCGAAGGTATAAGTGATGATGAAGCAGTTATGATGGCTATTAGAAGATTCATTAAACCAGTATCGAAAATTAAATGGGGAAATAGGCACAACTATAAAAAGGCACAGATTTTGAATTTGAAAAGATATTTCAAAGAACGTTTCAGCAAATGGAAAGAAACAGAAGTAAAGTGGACTCAAGTAGGAACAGTTCAAAGAGAAATTAAGAAGGAGGAAGAAAAATTTATTTCAAAGCAGAACATACAGAGAAGTCGAGAACCTGTTTACAATAATAGGGAGGTGAGGAGTTTAAAGAGGTTGGTAAAAAGAGAACATAACAGAGTTAAGAGACAGCTGGGTGGTAGAGAATATTCAAAATATCTATACACCGTATAACTAAAGTTACTGAGCGCAGCCAAATTGATAGTGTTGCACTAGATCTGTCAAAGTCTATTGACAGAGTGAGCCATAAAATGGTAATAAATAAGGTAAAGACTACGGAGTGGATGGAAAAATGATTTGCCGGATAGAAGAATTTTTAAAAGGTAGACAATAGAAAGTTAGGGAATAAAAATAGGAGTGCCACAGCGTAGCGTATTGGGACCATTGCTATTCATTATTCTAATGAAAAATTGTGTTGATTATACTATTAACACTTACATTGTTTGCAGATGACATAGTACCATAAACATGGGCTGGTCCAGAGGGGGCTTGGGGGTTCAAGCCCCCCCCAAAAGTTTCTAGTTCCACATTGTAATTTGGGAGACTTCTTTTTTTTTAGCTCTACGGATTCGAGGCCCGAAGAGACTATAAAGACTGCCCTTCGACCAACTCAAGCCCCCCCTCACCCCAAAAAAAACCCAAATAACACAAATCCACTGAAGGGAAGCCCTCCCCAACCAAAATCCACTAGAGCCAAGCCCACCCCAAACCAAAATCCTGGATCCGCCCTTTACTATATAAAATGATCAAAACGGTACTGTAAACAGTTGCAGGGTGATCTGGACATGATATCTAGTTGTGTCGGTAAACATGGCATGAAGATAAATGCAAAGAAGAGTCGCTTATTATCACAAAATAAAAACTAAAATTTGATTATGATTATAAGTGGGTAGAAGAATTGCTTGTGGAAGACTTGAAATGCAAAGATCTCGACATTACTTTTGATAGAAAAAATTAAATGGGCAGATGCATTGGACAGGTAGAGGTGGAAATTTCAAAACTTGTTAGAGAAAGTGATGAGTAGGGCCTATAGGATTGGGTTACTATACTTTGGTCAGACCATAGGCCTAGTGTAGTGTGCTATGGTATGGACCCACATTTTGCATATCAAAATACAGGACTTGGAGAGGGTGCAAAAAATGGCTGCTAGATTTGTTTCTGGAAGTTATCGGCAAAATGCAATCAGTACATATATGACAAAAGAGCTGAAATGGGATTCATTGCAATACGGAGGAGGGTGAAGAGTTGTCATGGGAGTGTACAAGGGCGTATACTGGCGATGATGCATGGAAAGATATTGATGTAGGTATAAAAAGTTGTGCATGGAAGGGAAAAGATGACCGTGATAACAAGCTGGCACTCGATTTCTTGCACAAGGGTTGTGGGGAAAATTCTCTTTTTTAGGTAAGGGGGACAGGATTGGAATAAGTTACCAAGTGAAATGATAAATAGTTTACCAGAAACGTTGAAAGAATATAAGTTAAAATTTGTAGTGGCCAAAGTAGGTGGGTGCAGGTAAGTGGAAGATGTGTGTGTAGGGAAATTGTCACCGGACCATGCTCTCCATTGAAAACTTAATCAAATTGAAATGATTCCTAACTTCCGCATTTATTACAGGTACAATAAGAAAGATCGGGTCTATTGGAGTTCGCGATTGCTATGTAACGACATCCACTAATGACGTCATAATACTGCTGTAGTCCAATAGCAAAATGTATTACTTTTAAGCACATCCTTTGTAATACAGCCTGGTGTAAAGGTCCAAATATTATTATGGGTTTGAGTATAAATGTTGTAAGATGGATTCGTGAACATTCTAGAGAGCTGCTCCATTTAACGCACAGCCGTAGTGGCATCAGACGCTGAGTCGTGAATTCCATACACATGTCACGGAGCAATGGCCTAGCTAGCGTAAGTGACTTGATAGTATTTAAAGAGAGATGCCATCCGGTCTCGCTCTCTTCAGTTCAATTGACCAACGAGACTGGCACGAGGTAGCAAGGTAAATAGTTGTGAGTTGGTCTGCTGCCGCATGGCAGTTGGACTTAGTCTGTTTTCGTCTTCCTGTAGTATTAGTATTTCATTCTGTTCTATAGCTCGTCTGTCTATAAGTTCCACTATCATCACGCATTCCTAAATTCATAGTTTAACTTATAACTTGAGTCTCGTGCATCACTATTTTATAATGTTCTCGTTGGGTTTTGTATTGGTTATTCATAATCTTAACAGTTATCATTGTTTCCAACACATGCCGTAGTTAAATAAATAATTCACGTCTGAAGGAGACTTAGTTTCATTATTGTTGATACCATATTGGTAAATCTGGGAGCTACTGCGCGTGTTATTCCTCCCGTCATAACGTAGTTGGAATTGCGGACGCATGTATTATGTTCGGTATCCAAAGAATAAATACTCTCATTCAATCCACTCTGGTGGTATCCTCAAATCATGTATTAGTTGTTAGAGTAAGCTACCCAGTAGTTTCAGGTATAATGTAAATAATGTGAGTAATAACTCCATAAGGTGGAAATACATTTTTTATCTATTTGCTAAGAGTAATGTTAGCCTTCATTGACTACTAATTAACGCAGTTGGCGAATCTGCTTCACTTAAACGCGCTTGGTGTCAGACTGACAATTCAATATGATTCTATATTAATCTGCCCACTTGATAGTTGCTCTATTTTATAATATCATAAAACGCTCACAAAATGAAAGACCACTACAACCACGGCCAAATCCTTTTACATTAGTGTCAAGAAGTGAGATATCGAAACCTTTACACTGGTGATCATAATTGCGGATATAGAACCCTTTTAAAAAAAAAAAAAAAAAAAAAAATTATGATAAAACATCCTTAAAAAATAATAGTTTCTAAATTTTGATTTCTTGAATACCATTAAATAATTCGTGCGCTTGATTTTGAGACTGAACAGACGACTCGTAATCTCTTATCTTTTTACTAGTAGTCAGTAGTATAAGAATTTCCTTCAAATGTTTTTTTTTTTTCTTTCTAAATATTGTTTCCGGGGCTTAAGATCTTAAGTTCATCAGCCATCTACAAGCAGGGACGGCGATCGGAATTTTGGGCCCGGGGCATGGGCGCCGGGAAGGGGCACGCCCCTGCTATGAAAGAAAATACACAGAAAAAGATTAAGAAACAAAAATTCACTGTTTGTATAATAACTAATGCCCCTAGGTTGATTTCGAAATGTGTTCAACACATCGTTAATAAATTCAGTTTCATAGTTAATAAGTAATAAGTGCTATATACTTGTATAATTTATAAGAAAAAGAAAAACAGATGCACCTCCCTTAAGGTAATCCTGCCGGCGCCCATGGCCCGGGGTAAAATGGGCGACTTTTTTTTTTAGCTCTACAAACTGGCCGGGCGACAATGGGAGGATTCATGGTGTCATGGCGTGAGGGCCCCTACAGTCGGTTATCGAGGCCCCCATTAACCGCGGGCCCGGGTACTCTTTTTGACCTGCTTACCCCCCCCCCCCTAGCGCCAGCCCTGTCTACAAGATGTCAGCACCTCCGAGATCTTTCGAGAACATGTGTTGGCAGCCAGCCATTCAGCGGAGTAGATGCTCGGAAAAGGCATTGTGGCAAGCCTAGCAGCCAGTCGTATGAAAACATGACGATCAATACAACGCGGCATCACCAGAACCAACAAGTAAGGACCAACTTTTCTATTGCCAGTATTTAAAGGAACTTACTTAAATTATAATTGTATAACTGATGTATTTTTTAAAGTTCATGGAATACAATTGTCGGATAAAATATGAACTGTATATATTCGAGTGATATTACGTTTAAAATGTATCGAAGTACATGGAAATGGCTTCACCCCATAGCTTAACTAATTAAAGTCCGTATATGTTATATGTAATTCTCGACAAGTAGGATTTGCATTGGATATCAGGAGTATTCTACGTTTGTTAATGAAATCATTTCAAGTGAATCTTAGCATTCGTTTAAAGGGCCACAGACAGATTCACGCAATTATCTAGGTTTCGCGAGCCAAGATGATAGTTTCAGTACGGAACTAATCGCCTAGATACCACTGTATGCGAAATTGGAAAATGTGTCTGTCAATACAAACTTCAGAGGTTATGTACAGCACAGGTTTGGGTACTTTATCAGTAGTATGAATGTCAAGTAAATCATTTGTATTTAAGTGTCGAATTAAATTTTTAGTGGCAGAAATAAGAAGTAAAGTGTTGCATAATGGGGTAATGTGCATATTTTGTGTTCATGTGGTAATAGTATCAATGCTTAGGTGCATGCATATGAGAAATATAGAGGCAGCTAAGGGCTGTTTGTTATTAAATGTGGTAGGCGTAAGCCACATGACAGATCAGTTCTGCATTGTTATTTTTCAGTATGATTACCTGAATAACGTGTAATATTGGCCGTCATACGCACACCAGGTAATGCATATTGGGTTTTGTGTTGTAGAGTGAGTAAAGCCACATGGTGTAAATTGTGAATAAATGTTGGCCACATGATGTGTTGTAAGTATGTTGTAAGCCACTGTGTATTTGTGATAATGTGTCAATTGGTAATATCGACATGTTTGTTGTTAAAATGATGCTGAGCCACTTATAAAGTAAGAACAGGACTATTAACTATTGGTGGAATAAGTTGATTTAAAGTTGTTTAAAGGAAGCCAGAAGTGAAATTCTAAATGTTAGAGCACCTGTTGTAATGGAATGGTGTTGTGATTCTGAAGTTGCATTTGTTTAAAAGTGGTGTAGCAACAATTCTTGTCTTGTGTTTTATGAATACTGGCATATGGTCTATAGTAATTTGATTTACAAGCACAACCTCCTTACATTTCTGACCTGTTTTGGGATTCTAATCACCAGTTTTGTAAGCAGTTTTATATTTTCTAACTATAATTTAATCATGCTTAGAAGCTAAATACTTGACTGTTGTACTCATTACTGTAAATCTGATTCTATTTATTAATAACTACCCAAATCCCATTGAAATTGGTGGTTATTATGTCACATAGTGACACGATTTGTCACAAACTACACGCTGTATTGGTATTGTGATTTTTAAGTTAGGTGACAGGTCAGATAAAATATAATACAGCTGTACCTAAGGATAAGACGAGGCCTCTTGGAGGCTGCCCAAGGGATGTAAAATAAAACTTATAGGTTAGTCAATGGGAAGTAAGACAGGCGTAATTGGTAAATTAATTCTTTACGTAATATGATAATCTAATGTCAAATTTTACTGCTAACATTTGACAGTTCTACTTATAACAATTTTACAGATTTAAAAATACTCAGTTACTGCCATTCTTTTCTGTCCATATCTAGTCTAAGCTAACATCATTATATCTTTTTTAAATGGGAGTAATTCATTGATTTCTTTTTTCATGAAAGCCTGATCATGTAGTCAACCATGTAAAGATGCCAGAAATTCATACCATGTAATCCTGTGATAATTGTAACATTTTCTATTCATTAACTGTTTGAATTAAGTATTTTATGTGATAATTTTGGAAGGAATTTGAATCATATTGCAATTTGACTGATATATTTGATTTTTTGAAAGTTTATTTAAATGATTTGTTTTAAATGATGTCCCATGATTGTCTTGTATTCAAAAATTGTAAAAGGATGTTCCAGGTTCTATGTTACTAGTAATGGTTATTCAATCTCAAATTAAGGTTCAATTAATTTTTTAACTATGTTGAACTATTTTCTAGAAATTTCAATTAACATATTTAACGCCTTTCTCTTACATTTAATTGTTACTACCAATTAGAGATGGGCAAAACAGCTTTTTTTCCAGTAATACGTTATTCAGTTATTGCTTCTTTTTTCTAACCGCTTTTTTTAACCGTTAGAAATAACGTATAGTTATTTTGTTCCGAAGTAATATTTGTGGAGACGCTACTAAAATCTCTGCTCAGAAACGCTCTTCTCTTGTTGAAAAAAGCGGAAATGTCAAATAACCGGATGTGACGAAAATAGCGGCCACGCCCACAAATAATAGCGAAATAGCCCTGACGTCACGAAAAGCCGCTTATTAGCGTTATTTAGCGTTTAACGATACGTCACCAATAGCGGCTTTCAAATAAGCGGCTTCCTAATAAGCGGCTTCCATAGTCAGAGACATTATATCCACCTTCGACTTGTGTTTATATATTTGTTTAATAAGTGACAGTGATGCTTTGATAAATTAATATAGAATTTTAACACGGCCAGCTTTAGTGGTTTGTGTATAACGTGATCAAACAGGAGGAAATGAAGTATAAGTGATTTAGGGACGTACGATATATATAAAAAAAAAAAAAAATCCGAAGTGGGCAGTTTTGATTACGTGTTAATATATTTTTCTGTTTGAAACTAATGAATTTGTGGTAGGAGTTTTTATGAATGTATGCAACAAATACACAGGGCCGGCGTTTCGTGTTAGGCCCGGGTGGGTAGTCAGGCACGAAAAGAGGGGGGGGGGGGGTAGTTCCCTGAAAAATCTTACCTAAAATAATAATAGTGATAACTATTGAATCTAATTCTTAAGGGAAATTTATAGGAGAAAAACTAGAAAATGAATTTAAAAATTCATCATATAATTTATTCATTAGTATATTTATTAATAATATTTTAGCTACCTACGAAACATTGTTATTTTTTTAAATTTACTATTAATCAGTATCAATTGGGCAATGCAAAAACTGTAATGCGCTTCTCGCATTCGAGAGGACGCGGGTTCAAATCCAGATTTGGGTTTTCCATGGTTTCCCCAAATCACTCCAGGCGAATGCCGAAATGCTTCCTTTAAAAAAAAAAAAAAAAAAAAAAAAAAAAAAAAAAAAAAAAAAAAAAAAGCCATGGCCGTATTCCTTCCCGTTTCTTGTCGCCAGTCCCATCCCGCCTCTAATCACCTTAGCCGTCGACGAGGTGTAAGGCCCTAAGTAAAAACAAAATGTAATGCGCTTTGCTTCTTTGTAAATGAAACGATTCAATAATTTTTCCAAATCAAGTTCTTCAGTAAGGTTGCTACATACATGTAAAATAGCAATGTTATTTAATAGATCTTGCAACATTGTCGATGTTATGTAACTCTTGAGTCGGCGTAAGGCCGAAAAACTTCGTTCATTTGAACAGGACGACCCAAGAATTGTGATGAGTAGTCGAAGGAAGCGTACAAACTCTGGTATGAGTCCTCTAGTCCATTTGTACCTCTGTAAAAAATCTACAACCACTCTTAAATTTTTTGCCTCCTCATCTTGCCTTTTCAAAAGTTGCAAAAACATGTCTCTATCACTGAGCAATCTTTCTTGGTCAAAATCATGATTGTAGAAATTTATAATTTTTACTACATTTGTGAGCTGTCCCAAAGCGAATCGTTCTAACGATTTGAAGAAGTGGGTGGAAACGTTGTGGAATCGACTTTTTAACTGGTCATAAAAATAAGATTTGCGGAGAAAATCTTGAGGTGTTTCGAATCGGAGATGTTCACTCTTCCCTTGATCGAAATTTTGCGTTGATGTGGGATTTGAGGTTCGCTGGTATCAAAGTTAGTAGTCTACCTGACTGCACACTTTCCCGCAAAATTTCTTCGAATTTTGACTCTCGAGCACAGTAAAAAACATCAGTTATTGCTTCTATCTTCGCATACCATTCAATAACAGATAGATTAGATTTCTGTAGATCTGCATTCAAAATTTCCACACGATCAAAAATTTCTATCATCATTGTTAAATATAAAACACGCGCAAATGATTCCATGTCGGAGTAAAATCCAGAAGCCTTAGCAGCGACAGCGTTGTCTACTTCTCTGGTTACAGAATGTTCGTACAAAAATTTAAGAATAAATATGTTTATACATACAAAACCAAAAAAAATTGATTTAAACTTATAATTTTTTATAAATACCTTGTCGGACAATAGGCTGAAGAGAAGGTAAATCATCATTAGTTTCTTTTTGTATTCCAATTTGTAGTTTCTTAAACTGTCCAAGCCGTTTCGGCGAGTCTCGCACGACGTTATCAAATCTTTTACTGTTCCAATAAATTTTATCGCTATTATAATTTTTCAATTCCATCTTGTACTACAAGATTGAGGTTATGAGCATTACAGTGCACAAATAATGTTCGAGTTTCTTCTTTGCGTATTCGTGACTGTAATCCCGTTATTTTTCCAGAAACGTTAGAATCCCCATCGTAGCACTGACCCCTGAGTAGTGAGAGTTCTCACTTGTGCTTGGCGAAAATGTTAATGACCAAAACAAATAAGGCTTATTAAGTTTAGGCCATGGATTGTCTTTCGCCGAGTTTTTAAAAATAAATGGTACTGGAGAACTACTCGAAATAGTTTTTAGGGGAAAAAGTGAATTCATATGAGGGGCAGTCAAAAACTTCCCGGAATTTCATTGTAACTCTTTATTAACAAGAGATAAGTACACATTTACCTAATCTCCTTCAAAGAAGGCTCCTTCTGAACACACACACTTGCTACACCACTCCTTCCATTGCTGGAAACAACGATGAAAATCATGTTTTGGTATCTTCCAAAGTTCAGCTGTCGCTTTGGTTTTGATGTCTTCTACGTTGGCAAAACGGTTACCTTTGAGGTCCATTTTCATCTTGGGAAACAGCCAGAAATCCGATGGCGCTAAATCCGGTGAGTAGGGAGGCTGGTGGAGGACTGAAATGTTCTTTTCTGAAAGCCATGTCTGCACAACAATCGATGTGTGGGAGGGAGCATTGTCGTGATGCAGTAACCATCCACCTTTCCATTTGCCCGGACGCCATCGGATTCTAGTGTTAGGTCAAGTGACAAATATATTAGCGGAAAATGGATACCACGAAAAAAAACCCGTAAATCAGGAAAAACGAAAGTAACACTGCTACGTTTGTTTATTAGTCCATGCGCATTATTACAATTTCAAGAATTAATTCAGTCAAAGATATTTTTACTAAATAATTGGTAAAAAAAACTTGTAAATTCATTTAAAAAACAAACCCAACAGTTTTTATCCAACTTTTATATTTAAATGTGGAAACTGTACAGAAAAAAAACGACAATAATTAGCTTTGAGTCATGGCAATTAATGCAATCGCTTATTTATATAGTCCTGTAATCTTATGTATTTCAGTATATTGCTGCTGTACTATGTCGTTGTGGAACAAAGCCATGGGGCCGGTGCAGCTACAAGCTACAGCTAATAACACGGGTGGTATATCTATACACAGAAGATAGCATTGCACTATACAAACTCGTATATATAGATATAATACCATGTGTTACCACCTGTAAGTGTGGCTGAAACTTTTGAGTGTTATGGGTCTATTGGCCCTTGCGCATAACTACACAAACAAGTGTAAGTAGTGTAATATAATATATGTGTATGTGCGCACGCTAGCGTACCCAACGTACTTTCTTACTGGTAATTTAACGGAGTTCTGCTTTTGCTTCCTCAAGTCCCGATGTTCCACAATATCTGGGGCTTAGCTTCTGTTTCCGCTTCTGCACATTTTGTAGCGAAACTAAAAAGTAAATCAGATTAAATAGAACTGATGTCACTGGGTACTGCGGTGCTGTTTGAGCTAACTTCCTATGAGTGAGCGCCCACAATAGGTCGGAGTGGTGACTGGTGACGTATCGGTGAGGGTTCCTTTTTTATAATTATTACACGCTGCGTGTAGTGTACATTTAAAGGAGTCCCCTAACGATCAACTTAGTTTCCAACTTTGATGCCGTGTTGAACGTCTATAAGTAGGTTGATGGTTGATACCCGGTTAGAACTGGGATCAAAAACTTTCGTATTTGGTGGGCGACCTTTTTGTAGCGTCTGTGGGGAAGTTTACAACACAGTTTTCAGCATCATTCGTTTAACTTCGAACTGTTCTGTCAATGTTATTGCTTTCGATTACTGTACGTTTTCGTTTATTTGCAATATTAGACTACTGTTTGGGGTCAAATATTGTTTTTGGAATATGGCAAGAATACCAAACATTTTAATCTGGGTGAATTTTTTGATGCGCTAAGAGAACTGCCCAAGTTTTTGAACGTCAAAGTTCCAAGGACAAAAAGAAGAATGCGTGAAAAAATTCATTGTTCTTTTCCAAAAAATTGGGCTAAATACGAATGTTGATAGTTTTAAGAAAAGAATCAGAAATATTAGAACTGGCTACCGGAGACAATTGAAAAACATAGAACTGAGCTAAAGGTTTGGAGCCGGAGCTAAAGAGAGTACATGGCATGTTACTTCCACTCACTTTTCGCTACGTTACCAGGTGATTAAAATTTCTAATAAAACTTTGTTCATAACACTACAAGTCTCTTTGTTCCAAGCGGTGTATAGCGGTGAAAAATTTTAAATCCTCGACGCTCTGACCACTAGCTAAAAGTATGGGGGTTGCAAAAGACCATTCGTTCACATCAATAAAATCCTCATGTTGGTGTCCTTTTAAATAAACTTTCGCAATTTGTCCTACAATTCATAATAGGTTTTATTGGCCAGTCAGGTTTAGTGATGTGTATCTCCCTCACTAAAAATTTAACGGAGAAATCTGTGCAGTTTTGATACCATTCCTCTGAGACCAGCAAGATCACCTCATCTTTACACAACTCTCTTAAAACCAAAAACTGCAATGCTCAGTCACTCATTTTTCACAAACTACGCTCTACTATAGCCAAAATTTTTAAATCCGCCATACAAAATAATAGAAAGTGGCAAGAGAAAACATCCAGCAAATAAACCTGATGACACGTACTCGGACCGCGGACGTAATGTTTATATGTTCAACTTGGTTGCCAATTAAGTTCACTACAAAGTTGGCAATCAAGTTGGTCGTCTGTGGGCCTCTTAGGTATATGTTTTATTATATGATAGTAGCGTGTCTCAAAATGAAACCAAAACTAAGTCCTATTTAGATATTTGTGTACAAAAACTGAATCTGGGGCAAAATGTACATTAGGTAAAAAATAATGTTCTCTGAAAGAACGTACCACCATTGCTTTAAAAAGCAATTTGAAATACATCCATCCAGAAGAATTTAAAACGTTTGAAAAATTAAATGTAGATCTTAAGTTACACGAAAAAAAGAATTACCAATATCACTCTAGTCAAGTAGTAAAAGCAAAAAGGACTGCCATTAAAAGTAGATCCTCTTAAGTGATAGAATATTTGTGATCGTTCATTTACCATGTTGTTTCCATTAGTCCTCAGGTTTCTTTCAGCCCCGCCTAGCAGTGTCTTGCGAAAGATTGTTCAGCGATAGAAGGTTTAATTTGTGTGTATGAGGGGTGAGGGGGGGGGGGGGGGGGAAGGAAAAATTAAAAATGAGAAAAGGCTGCTAAGCTTTTGTTTTTAAACATAAATAGCTTTCGAATATTAATTATAGTCATTAGAAAACTACTACTTCAAAGTCAGTTACTGTTTGATTTGATTATTAAAATAAACATTATTCCACTTGTCATTTCATTTTTATTAAATAGAAGTAACTAGACACTAAATCATATTTTCATACAACTTAGGCCTCTGTTTCCGCTTCCATAATGTCACTTCCGTTACATCTCTAGTACATACACGTGAATATTCATTACATGCGCACGTATTTATGTATAGAGTGAAGAACTAGAATAAGAATTACTTACTTTCATGATTTTAACTGTCAGCTGACTGAACAAGGCCATCTTTTAAGGTTCCAGTGGATCAATCGTCTAAGGGCGAAGTAAATTTATCCTCCCTTTCTGCTGTCTTCTAGCATTATCTAGACTCAATTCGTTTCTCCTGTTCAGCCTCACTACGAATTTATCTATTTGATTTTTTTTTTAGAACTAGCCGAAACGCCTTCGAAATACACTAATGCAGCTTTCACACACGACTGCTTTGGACGTACACTATTTTCTTGTGTTCACTCACAAGATTGTTTGCTCAGTAGGCGACATCTGGGGTGGCGGTCTCTATTGAAACATCAAAGGGATTTAGCGCGTCGCTAATGGTGTTGTAAGCACACAGGCTATTATATACGCATTTCGAAGAATGAAACTAACATGCTTAGCTGCTCTGCTCTCTATTTCTTTCTTTCTCTCAATTATTTCGCCTATGAACTCTCAAATTCCGGGTGGGTGAAATACCCACCCGGAATTTCCCGGGTGGGTACTGCTACCCACCATACCCACATTATCCGCCGGCCCTGCAAATACAGCATTACGCGTTGCGTACTCGTAGAGAACAGAAGATTAACTTTGCTGAAAGTAAACAATTTTTTCAGTCAGGCCATTAATTCGCATAAAGTTTTGTGTGGCTATAGTTATATGTATAGTATATTTTACATATGTTGTAAATATGTCCCAATAACCGACCAGCTGCAATTTAAATATGTTGTTACAGACGTACATAAAAGTAATTTGAAATTGAGTGAATATGCTTCCCATCCACCTTAAAGTTTTACCTGAACTTGAATAACTGATTTCAGAATATTTTTTTTAACCAAATTGTATGCTTCTTTATCGCACCCTTTCCTCATCAATCAGATGCAGTTTCACTTTCAGAATAACAAATTTGTTATATATGTGTGTGGGCAGTTTTTCTCTTAATTTAAAGCGTGGAAATTATATTGTGACATGTGTTTCCAACATAGTGACCTTAAGAATGTTATACTTACACAATACTGCTTCTTGTGCATATTATGGATGGAGCATACAAATGTAACACTTACATCAATATATTTTAGTTTATGTATCACTTGAGCTGGTTTTCTGTAGCAGTATAAACTTTTTTTTTTTTTTTTTTTTTTTTTTTTTTTTTTTTTTTTTTTTTTTTGTAGCCAAACTCTATATTCGTCGACTTTCACTTCAGTACTGCAGTTTTTCTTGTTATATCATTTCTTTATGCTTTCTTTAACAAACAGCCCTTATTATTTCAGTGTAGTATATCATAAACTTCAGTAGAACCTCTTAAATACTATTAGTTATTTAATTTGTGTAGCCTTACTGAAATAAATAAATATTAACCTTCTGCCTCCCTCTACAAGATCAGAATGAAATTTATCAAATGCTCCATTTGCCAACAATTCATAAATTGTGTATAAGCAGATAGTACTTCAGTCATTCATTCAGTATACCTTACCTGGCACCACAAATCTGGAACACATTTAAATCTAATTAAGTTTTGATTTTTGACTGTGGAAAGTTATCTTTAAGACCTCTACTAACCAGAAGAAATACTTATCTGTCCAAAGGAAACTTTTAGACCTTATGTGCTACACAGAGACACTAGCAAGAGAAAATTGATAAAAAGTAACTAATGATCCCATGACTGATGCTTTGTGCAATCTAAAATAATCTAACATTATTTAATTTTTTTTAAAGGAGATGTTCACAAGGAAAAAATATTTTCCAGATAGTTCTGTTATAGCCACTACTATCAGCATGCTACAAACACAAGTTAACAGTATTATTTCTTTGTGGTGGAAACATGATTTATTAATAATGTCATCACTTTCAACCAAACATGAAAACTCATCCTATTGTCTATTCATACCTAGTCTGAATGTAAACTAATACATTGTGAGTGAATTTAATTGAAGTTTTAAAGGCTTTTGGCATCTTCTAGTAGTTTTATTTGTCAAATATTAAAGCATTACAACCTGCGAAACAGTAACTGATACCTTGAATTATTTTAACTTATTTAACCATCAGAGGAAGTTTTGGTTTGGTATACAGGGTGGGGCATTTAATATGTTTTCTGGAAATATTTCGGAAAGAAAGCATTTTAACAAACAATAACCTATATAAAAAATAATCTTACAGTAGGGGGCTACAATTATGTGATATTGGTTTTTTCACAGGTGGCGCTGTTGTCGTTACAACAAGGTCAACTTAATTCTTTTAAATGGGAACCCCTATTTTTTTTTTTTTTTTTTTTTTTTTTTTTTTTTTTTTTTGAAGATTCCAATTCTTCATGAAAAAATAAAAATAGTTTGCTTAACTCACTTTTCTGTTAGCCTCACAGATGGCGCTGTAATCGCGAAAAATGAATATTCACGTTTTTTGTGTATAATTTTAATTATTGCTTAAATAATTACATGTAATTTTCATTCTGTAAACATGGAAGGTAATTTTAAAGGGTAATGACGAAATTGATTTTTTAAATGCTTTTTCTTACTTATTTGCAGCCATGTATACAGCAGGTGCTCAAAAAGGTGACAATTTACTTCCAGGCATTTTCTGACACACTTCGAGCTGTTCAGGCATCATTTCTGCAAAGGGTCAGAAAATGTCTGGAAGTAAATGGTCACCTTTTTGAGCACCTGCTGTAGACATGGCTGCAAATAAGAAAAAGCATTTAAAAAATCAATTTCGTCATTATCCTTTAAAATTACCTTCCATGTTTACAGAATGAAAATTACATGTAATTATTTAAACAATAATTAAAATTATACACAAAAAACGCGAATATTCATTTTTCGCGATTACAGCGCCATCTGTGAGGCTAACAGAAAAGTGAGTTAAGCAAACTATTTTTATTTTTTCATGAGGAATCTAAATCTTAAAAAAAATAGGGGTTCCCATTTAAAAGAATTAAGTTGACCTTGTTGTAACGACAACAGCGCCACCTGTGAAAAAACCAATATCACATAATTGTAGCCCTCTACCGTACGATTATTTTTTATGTAGGTTATTGTTTGTTAAAATGCTTTCTTTCCGAAATATTTCCAGAAAACATATTAAATGCCCCACCCTGTATAGGAGTTAGGGACAGGATTAATTTTAAACAAGACAAAGGTAAATGTTACATTCCACTTTCAAACTAGCGCTTTTCGATGGTTTCTCAATCTGATGACCGCTATTGCAGTTAATAACGGAGAAAGGTAATAAAAAGCGGTTTACATAGGTGGTGTCCTATAGTGATCGCTATCGAAGTTAATAACGCCTTCAACTGGCAAAGACGCTATAACACGGTTAAACAGCTGTAACAAAAAGCATAATCAAGTGGTTTACGATGGAAGGATGGATGCTGAAAACCGGTTTAATGTTCACTAAGTTGTAGAGAGATGATAAATTTTGAACCCTATAGCAAATAATACCTGCTAAGTAGTATTTAACGTTGTCAGTAGTAGCGACATCTGTTGGTCGCTATCGCGGTTAATAACGGTCAAGGGTAGTAAAAGCGGTTGTGGCGGAGCCTTGCCCAGCCTAAAGTACAAATCTTCGCCACCAGTCGGCGTTGCAATCGACCACGCCATGGTTCATCTCTTTGCCAACAGCCGGCGCCCTGATCGAGCCGACGGGAGCGCCAACTAGACCAGGTGGGAGACAACCGTACTACTTGGAGCCAGTCGGCTGCTAGCCACGTGCCGCGTATGAACCATGGAGGAAGGAATTTATGGAGACGACGCAAGGGACCTTCGCCACATACTGGAGTGAAACCGGGTGGAGACAAGTGGGGAGGGGAGGCCGCCATATTGCTTGACCAGAGAAACACGGAAATATGCACAAAAACCTCAAGGGAATCATAAGACAACCGTGGCACCGCAATTTGATGACGGATTATTATGTAACTCGACGAGACACATCAAAAATGAAGAATAAAATTTTTTGATATCGTGCTTAGTTCTCGAGATATACTGTCTCAAAAGAGTGGAGTTTCTGGTTGAAATTCAGAAGAAACGTGTCCCTAAAGTCAAATTTGGTGATAGATTCTTATGTAACACGACGATACAAATCGAAAATAAAGAATAAAATTTTTCGATATCTCGCTTAGTTCGCGAGATATACTGTCTCAAAAGTGAGGTTGTTAGGTTATGAGGGGATTCAACGATAACCGTGGAGCCGCAATTTGATGACGAATTCTTATGTAACTCGATGAGGGAAACTGAAAGTAAAGAATAAAATTTTTTGATATCTCGCTTAGTTCTCGAGATATTGTACCTTAAAATTGACGTGGTTGGGTTGAAATGCGGCCTGGACCAGAAAAAAACTATCGCCATTTCCATATTTGATGATGAATTCGGACGTAACTTAATGAGCAGGTAATTCTTTTTAACTTGAATAACAAACTGTTTATTTCTACAGTCCTTAAATTTTAGTTGATATTCAAATAGGTTATATTTTCACATTCTATTTCAGTAATTGACAAGGAAGATTTAAAAATCTAGAACTATACCTGTAGACATATTTACAAACAGAAACAAGTCATATCTGAAATTTAAAAAAAAGCATAAGTCAATGTTTAGAGCTTTAAAAAAAATTAATACTTCATAAAACCTCATAGTTTCTGAGCTTCCTTAGAAGATATTGTACTGGTAGTGGCCTACATAATTTTGCTAGAAAAATCAGTACATTCAAAAATCAGAAGCAAACAGCTAATAATAAATAAATTGTTTGTTCTCTTCTGGTATACACCGCATTTCAACCTGCCTACATTTCCATTAATATTGCCGCTACAAAACCAAACTATGTAGACACATCTAAACACAAGAAATGCATCGCGAACTACATTTCCGTCAACAGAGTTTATTTCATCACGTTTAGTATTTCACACAGCACAAATCATCACGATTAATTTCATCGTGAAATTTCAGTGTAAACTTAAACGTGAGTAATGCATGCAGAATACCTTATTCACTGTGTCGCGATGTAAACATGACCCGTTTAAATTAAATTTCCAACATTTGTCTACAATAAGGCTAGCTTTTCAGGTGCAAAATAGTAACATATGCTAATTGTCTACACTACACCAACAAAAATTTGAGAATAATATGATCCTATTGAGAGCAATGAATAAATTTATAGCGAATGGCACTAATGTTGCGGTTGCCTGTCAGGTACTTCAAGAACGATAATTACAATGTGACTTACTTATGAAACGATATTCCAGGTTTTTTCCTATCTCCTCTGTTTGTGCAACCATATGCATCACAACTTGGCATTATAAAAAACTTTAGAATATTAGAAAATGAAATATTCTCAGCAGCTGACACAGTGTAAACAGTCCAATGTTTTGGTACTCCTACGATGTCCGCCGCGCAGGCACAGTTTTTTCACGAGGTTTCACGGATTTCGCGTTATCTCGTCTCTATATATTCCTTCCTCCATGGTATGAACTTGTTCTTTTTATCTGTGTCGCGCTACCGCGTGTTCTGTTATTGTGTATGCAACCTCTTGCATAATAAATAGCTGTGCTTAAGTACACCTCAGCTTTCGTTTATTACTGTGTAGAGTGTAGTTACTCCATAACTGGTGACCCCGACGTGATTGCGTGCGTGCTTCGTTGTAGCATAGAACACATGCTTCGTGCTTCAGCTTACGCGAGACTATATCGAATTTTGTACTCAGTGTTAAACTGTGTGTTGTGAAGTTTTAAGTGCTTTGCCGAAGCGTTCTCCGACGAGGAAATCACTCGAAACACGCGCTCCAGAAACCATCATGAATGCAAACACAGATACTTTGCTTGAAACGGACAACAATGACAAGCCCACACCGCCTCAGCTAACGGACGCTGCCCCGACTGTGTTGTCTGCCGGCGCTATGAAGTTGCCGCCGTTCTGGAAACATTGCCCGCATATGTGGTTTATTCAAGTTGAGGCCCAGTTTTACACACACCGCATTACTTCCGACGCTGCGAGGTATAATCTTCTTCTTGGCGCACTTGACTCTGAAATCATGATGGAGGTAGCAGACCTGCTGTCTAATCCGCCTAAGGAGAACAGATATGATCGCCTAAAAACCGAGATTATCAGCCGGCTGACAGATTCAGCCGACCGCCAACTTCACAAGGCCCTCACCGAGTTGGAGCTCGGCGACAAGAAACCAACACAGCTACTCAGGCAAATGACTACCCTGGCCGGCGGCAGAGCAACTCCGGACGTCATCAGGGTTCGCTGGCTTGCCTTGCTGCCTCCGTCAATCCAACGCTGTTTGAAGCTGGTGAAAGGCATCTCCCTTGACGAACAGGCGAAGATCGCGGACGAGCTACATGAGATGCAGTCTCCTCCAACCGTTATGGCCGCTGGCTACACGCGTTCCAAGTCACGATCTCCGGACCGCCTGCCTGCCGATCCGCTCGTATCGCTCACAGAAGAAATCTCCAACTTGAAGCTGGCCGTGGCTGAGCTGTGCAAGATCAACGCCACGCTCATCAGCAGCTTCAATGAACGTGGCCGCGCACGTGAGCCTAGCAGTGTTCGCAGCAGCTCTCGCTACCGCAGACGATCCCCATCAACGGCCACAGTCTGTTTCTATCACCGACGCTTTGGAGAAGACGCTAGGAGCTGCGAGCCGCCCTGCTCTTACGCATCCAGACAGCCGTCGGAAAACTAGAGGCGCTGTCGATCGTTCAGGCGGCCGGCGACAGCACCACAAACGCCCGCCTCACCAAGGAATACCGATTGCACCTCTACGACCGTACAACGAACATGAGGTTCTTGGGCGACTCTGGCTCGGTTGTTTCACTGGTACCTAAGGCCTCCATTTCCGGATGTTGCAAGAAGGATGACTTCCAGCTGTACGCCGCCAACGGAACCGTCATTCACACCTATGGACAAAAATTCCTGGCGCTGGATCTTAACTTACGCCGAGCATTCAAATGGTCCTTCATTATTGCAGATGTCAAGGCAGCCATCATTGGAGCGGATTTCCTAGTTCACCACTCTCTGCTCCTGGACCTGAAGGGGAGATGCCTCATCGATCCTCTTACATCTCTGACGACCACGGGCCAACTCTGTGAAGCCACCATCCACACAGTCTCAACCATCAACCAGAACGCCTGTATGGGTGACCAGGACAAGATCTATGCCGACCTGCTCACACGCTACATAGACATCACGAGGCCTAACACTGTTCCTGTCACCCAGTCTGACAATGTTGTGGTTCACCACATTGAGACCACTGGCCCTCCTGTCTTTGATCGCCCTCGCCGACTTACTGGCGAGAAATTGAAGGCCGCCAAGGAGGATTTCGACCTGCTGCTGCATCACGGCGTGATACGACCCTCAAACAGTCAGTGGGCCAGCCCGATTCACATGGTGCCGAAGAAACTCGGTGGTTGGCGAACTACCGGCGACTACAGGCGGCTGAACGGGATCACTGTTCCTGACCGTTATCCTGTCCCTCACGGAGACAGCATCCTTCAGCGTCTCCATGGCTGTTCAGTGTTCTCCACAATCGACTTGGTCCGTGCCTACCACCAGATTCCGGTTGCCAAGTCAGACATTCCAAAGACCGCAGTGACGACGCCCTTCGGACTTTTTGAGTTCGTCGGCATGCCGCCCAGGCTACGCAATGCTACACAGACCTTTCAACGCCACATGGACAATCTGCTTCGAGGTCTGGACTTTGTTGGCTGTTTCATCGATGACTTGATCATTTTCTCCAAATCACACGAGGAGCACTTAAAGCACCTCACCACGGTGTTCGACATCCTTCGTGCAAACAGACTAACAATCAATCATAAGAAGTGCCAGTTCGGGAAGTCAGAGGTCATCTACCTGGGATACACAGTCAACGCTTCCGGTTACAAACCCCCGGTGGAGAGAGTCCAAGCCATCGCATCGTATGCGCAACCTCAGACCATCTCCGATCTCCGTAGGTTCCTGGGAATGGTCAACTACTACAGGAGGTGCATCCCTGGCGCTGCACAGATGCAGGCCCCACTTAACGACCTGCTGAAAGACTCTAAACGAAACGACAAACGCCCAGTTCCTTGGACTCCCGCTACTGAGCAAGCGTTTGCTGCCTGCAAACGTGGTGTTGCCCACGCTGTACAAACGACTTTCCTCTCGCCGTCAGCGAGCCTTTGTCTGAGGACTGATGCATCCGACACGGCCATCGGAGCCGTTCTTGAACAGCTTCAGGATGGGACCTGGAGACCACTGGGGTTTTTCTCACGGAAGCTCATCCCAGCCGAAACCCGTTACAGCACATACGACCGAGAGCTTCTCGCAATCTATGCGGCCATTCGTTTCTTTCAGCACATTCTTGAGGGCCGGCACTTCGTCATCCAGACAGACCATAAACCCATCACGTATGCCTTTTAACCGACTTCAAAAAAAGGAGGAGGTTCTCAATTCGTCTGTATTTTTTTTTTTTTTTTTTTTTTTTTTTGTATGTATGTTCAGCCATATCTTCGACAATTTTGAACCGATTTAAATGAAATTTTTTTAGTGGATAGGGTATACGTCCAAAGTGGTCCCATATGAATTTCATTGAGAAACCACCCCATCAACCCCCTTCAACCCCATAATTTTTATACAAATCCATATTTTTTATTCGATCTCGTTGAAACTTTGGACACATATAGCCAAAAATAAAGAGAAAAATACTGTCAACTTTTGGTTTAAAAAAACTGAACCCCTCTCCCCCTATCCACCCCCTTGATTCTTGCCATTTTTCTTTATTTGTATGTATGTTCAGCGATATCTTCGCCAATTTTGAACCGATTTAAATAAAAAATTTTTAGTGGATAGGGTATACCTCCAAAGTGGTCCCATATGAATTTCATTGACAAACACCCCTTCTACCCCCCTCCGCCCCTTAATTTTTATACAAATACACATTTTTTATTCGATCTCGATGAAACTTTGGACATATATAGCCAAAAATAAAGAGAAAAAAACTGTCAACTTTTGGTTTAAGAAAATTGAACCCCTCTCCCCCTATCCACCCCCTTAATTTTGGCCAATTTTCTTTATTCAAAGCTACAGTCGACACCATTTAACTGATCTCCATTAAAGTTGGCAATTACTTGTAGGGTATACTCCAAATTGGTCCCATATGAATTTCTTTGAGAAACCACCCCTTCTGCCCCCCTCCGCCCCCTAATTTTTATACAAATCCATATTTTTTATTCGATCTCGATGAAACTTTGGACATATATAGCCAAAAATAAAGAGAAAAAACTGTCAACTTTTGGTTTTAAAAAAATTGAACCCCTCTCCCCCTATCCATCCCCTTAATTTTTGACAATTTTCTTTATTCGAAGCTACAGTCGACACCATTTAACTGATCTCCATTAAAGTTGGCAATTAAATGTAGGGTATACTCCAAAGTGGTCTCATATGAATTTCATTGAGAAACCACCCCTTCTACCCCCCTCCGCCCCCTAATTTTTATAAAAATCCACATTTTTTATTCGATCTCGATGAAACTTTGGACATATATAGCCAAAAATAAAGAGAAAAATACTGTCAACTTTTGGTTTAAAAAAATTGAACCCCTCTCCCCCTATCCACCCCCTTAATTTTGCCAATTTTCTTTATTCAAAGCTACAGTCGACACCATTTAACTGATCACCATTAAAGTTGGCAATTACATGTAGTTTTTCATGGAGAAGGATTCTGACCAAAAAAATCAAAATAAAAGAAACCACCCTCTCCCATTTACACCCCTTAATTTTATAGAAACCTACATTTCTTATCTGATTTTTACTGAACTTTGCCCATGTATACTTTAAAACAAAGAGAAAAATCCTGTTAATATTTAGTCTTCCAAAGTTCAACTCCCCCCCCCCCTTCTTCCACCCCTTTAATTATTGTCAATGTTCTTCATAAAAAGCTACACTCAACACCGTTTGACCGATTATCATCAAAGTTGGCATATACATGTAATTTTTCATGGAGTAACTCACCAAAAAATAAATTAAAAAACCACCCCTCTCCCCTTTACACCCCTAAATTTTTATACAAACCCACATTTTTTATCAGATTTCGATGAAACTTTGGACATGTATAGTAAAAAATAAAGAGAAAAATACTGTCAACTTTTGGTTTGAAACAACTGAAGCCCTCTCCCCCTATTCACCCCCTAAATTTTTACCAATGTTCTTTATACAATGCTAGTCGACACATTTAACTGGTCTCCATTAAGGTTGGCATATACATGTAATTTTTCATGGAGAAGGTTTCTGACCAAAAAAAAATTAAATTAATAAATAAACCACCCCATGTCTCCCTTTACACCCCTTAATTTTATGGAAATCTACATTTCTTATCTGATTTTTATTGAACTTTGCCCATGTATACTTTAAAACAAAGAGAAAAATCCTGTCAATATTTGGTTTGCCAATGCTCAACCCCTTTCCTCCTTCAACCCCATTAACTTTTTTCAATGTTCTTTATAAAAAGCTACAGTCGCAATCGTTTGACCGATTACCATGAAAGTTGATGCTTATATGTATTTTTTTTACGAAGAAGGTGTCTGACCAAAAGATCTAAAAACCACCCCCTCTCCCCATTAAATTGCTTAATTTTTATACACAACCTCAGTTTTTATCCAGTTTAGACAGAACTAAGCAAATTTTTACTATAAAACAAAGAGAAAAATGATGCCAACTCTCGGTTTGCAAAAAATGAACCCCTCTCCCCTTTTCCACCCCCTCGATTTTTGTCAATTTGTTTTTAGAAAGCTACAGTCGACATCATTTGACCGATCTTTATTAAAGTTGGCACATATATATGTAATTTTTTTATGGATAAGATCTCTGACCCAAAAATAAAAAAACTACCCTAGCTCCCCATCCCTTAATATTTATATAAAACCCACATTTTGATTCGAATCGGTGGAACTTCGCATGTGTATACTTTAAGACAAATAGAAAAAGAAAAATACTGTCCACATAACTTTCACAAAAATGCAAACCCCATCCCCCTTTCTACCCCATTAATTACTGTTCTTTATACAAAACTACCGTTTCTTTCTGGTTTTGTAGGAAGTATGCACATGTATACTGCAAAACAAACAGAAATATACTGTCTACATTTGGTTTCGAGAGTCCAAACACCGCTCCTTCCTTTCCATCATTTAATCTACAGTTTCTTTCCGATTCTGAAGGAAATTTGCACATATATACTTTAAAACATACAAAACAATTTTGTTTAAATTAGGTTGCTTAATTGTTTTTTTTATACATACCTACAGATTTATCTGATATCAATAGAAATTTACACACGTATACTTTAAATCAATCAGAAAAGGCAGTCTACATTTGGTATACAAAAGCTCACTCCCTCTTCCCCTTTACCATCACCCCTTTTAATTTCCAATGTTCTTTACAAAATATCCACAGTTTTAAATTCCGTCAAAATCAATTAAGCTTTTTGAAGTCATGGCTTAATATTTATAAAATAAATGTGTCGTAATGTCTCAACATGTACTTCAGATTTCAACTTTGATCCCAAGCTTTCACCAATAAAAAATCTATATTTTTTGTGTGATGCCGGAGCAAATAGATATATTCCAGAGAGATTTCTGTATGTGGTATGTATTAATGCCCAGATGTTACATGTTTCGGTTATCGAGCAGCAGCTTTAACAGATGTTATGATAAGATCGAAACATAGCCTGACATTCCTTAACAGAACGCCCAATTCACCCCGTTCTAGAAGTGGTTATGGTATATAAAGACATAATTCTTCTTTGAAAGCAAGTGCTTTGATCTCTGAGCTACCAGGAAGTTCGCAAAATGGGAACTGCTGCGGCATATTTAAAATACTAAACGAAGTATAATACCACTAAAAATTTAAAAATAAAATAATTGTTTTTAAAAAAAACATAAAAACCGCCTTCAAAAAAGCACTAAAAATTTTAAAATAACTTTATACCTTGCTTAGGAAAAAGTAAATCTAAATAGACAACATTTTACATTACTTTCATTGAAATTTTGACATTAATTAGTTATTTTTGGAGTCGGTGCCAGCTGTCACGTATGCCTTTTCGCAGCGACCGGAGAAGGCATCTCCACGCCAGTTACGCCACCTGGACTATATCTCACAGTTCACCAATGAGATTGTCCACACACGGGGTGAAGACAATGTCGTGGCCGATGCACTCTCCCGCATAAACTCCATCTCCATGCCAACGACGATCAGCCACGAGGAGATCCACCAGGCGCAGATGGCCGATGAAGAGCTGCCAACACTCCGGGAATCAACACTACTCAACTTGCAGTCTCTGCGTATTGACGGCCTCGATATAATTTGCAATGTTCTGGAAAATCGAGTGAGGCCCTACATCCCACAGAATCTCAGGCGACGGGCATTCGACGCCGTTCATGGGCTTTCGCATCCTAGTGGCAGAGTCACCGCCCGGATGCTGAAGGAACGCTACGTGTGGCCAGGTATCAGACGGGATGCACTCCTATGGACTCGAAGATGCATACCGTGTCAGCGAGCTAAAATTCACCGTCACAACCGACTGACACCACTCAACATTGCTGTTCCCAATAACCGGTTCGACCACATCCACCTGGACCTCATCGAGCTGCCGCAGGTCGCAAGTTTCCGGTACTGCCTTACCATTATTGACCGTTTCACCAGATGGCCAATGGCCATCCCGCTCAGCAACATACTGGCTGATACAGTTGCCTCAGCCTTCTATACACAATGGATCTGTCTATTCGGCACTCCACTTACGATCTCCACGGATCAAGGTCCACAATTTGAGTCAGCTCTCTTCACTGCACTATCGCGCCTGATAGGAGCTCAGCGAATTCGCACCACGCCGTACCATCCGCAGTCCAATGGACTCGTCGAACGCTGGCACCGTTCGTTAAAGGCCGCTTTGATGTGCAATACTCACCTACGTTGGCCAGACCTACTGCCAACCATTCTCCTCGGCCTACGCACCGCCTACAAGGAGGATCTGAAGGCCTCTCCAGCCGAACTGCTCTTTGGGACGCCGCTTCGACTGCCTGGCGAATTCTTCATCTCTGAAGAAACTCCAGCTGATCCACAGTTCTTCCTGGAGAAGTTTAGAGAGCACATCCGCGCCGCCAGGCCCACACCAACGGCTCACCACACCAAGGCTCGCCTGTTTCTACTGAAAAACCTATACACCTGTACCCACGTCTTCAAACGTGTAGACTCTGTGAAGAAGCCTCTTGAACCACCTTACACAGGGCCGCATGAGGTCGTTAGGCGCATCAGTGACAGAGTTTTCGTGATTAAAATCAACGGGGAGGACAAGGCAGTCTCAGTGGACATGCTGAAACCTGCCTTCATCGGCAAAACAGACCACGACCAGACCGACGCCCCCCGGGCAGAACATCCACCAGCACTGACGCACACATCTACATCAATGGACCGACCCATGAGAACCTACGCGAGGGGTTCCCGTGCAGACACCAGCACCGGTGGCAAGAAGCGAGTCTCGTTCCTTACTCTCCCTGAGTAAGTCACTGGGGGAAGAGTGGTTGTGGCGGAGCCTTGCCCAGCCTAAAGTACAAATCTTCGCCACCAGTCGGCGTTGCAATCGACCACGCCATGGTTCATCTCTTTGCCAACAGCCGGCGCCCTGATCGAGCCGACGGGAGCGCCAACTAGACCAGGTGGGAGACAACCGTACTACTTGGAGCCAGTCGGCTGCTAGCCACGTGCCGCGTATGAACTTGTTCTTTTTATCTGTGTCGCGCTACCGCGTGTTCTGTTATTGTGTATGCAACCTCTTGCATAATAAATAGCTGTGCTTAAGTACACCTCAGCTTTCGTTTATTACTGTGTAGAGTGTAGTTACTCCATACGGTTTACACAGGTAGTGTCCTCTAGTGATCGCTATCGAAGTTAATAACGCCTTCAACGGGCAAAGACGCTACTACACGGGTAAACAGCTGTAACATAAAGCATAATCAAGTCGTTTACAATGGAAGGATGGATGCTGAAAACCGATTTACTGGTCACTAAGTTGTAGAAATATGTTAAATTTTGGGCCCCATCGCAAATAATATCTGCAAA
>JARYHS010010864.1:0-16008 GCA_031002005.1 Vandiemenella viatica | reverse complement strand
AAGTTGGTGGAGGGCCGGATCCGGCCCGGGGACCGGGGGCCGGGGGCAGGGGGCCGGGGACCGGGGGCTGCCCATATATGGTTTAAGCTGACCGATCATCTTTACACGCGTGTAAAGTAGTCTGTTCCAGGGCCGGCCTTAGGGGGGGTTAAGCGGGGCAAAAGTACCCGGGGCCCGGGCTACCAAAGGGGGGCCCGCCGGCCTGGATGCCTAAATAAATAGAAATCAAACACGAATTTTAAAATCTGCACCAATAATTTTGAAAATTTTTGTATTAAAATGATCTGAATTTATAAAGAAAAGTATAATATAAAAATATTTTCGGGGGTGGGTGGGTAGGGGGCCTAAGATCGCTTACCCGGGGCCCGAGAATCCTAACGCCGGCGCTGGTCTGTTCTACAGACATTTAGAGCGTGCACCCAGCCCCTACTCGACTATTGTTTAAGGCAGGGGTAGCCAACCCAAATGATCTCCACTTTGGGAATGCATCATAACTCAGGGGGCCTCATATAAAATTATATATTCACAAGAAAATTATTTTAAAATCAAAGTTAATTCTTTTTCATAATTTCTAGAGTTAATTTTTGTATATATGGATGTACAAATAATGTATTTTTGTTAAATAAATTGGTTTTCACTACTTTGGCCATTATAAAATAAATGTATTTTGTAAAAGTGTGGTGAAACTGGCGGGCCGGGAAAATGTTCAATGTAGGCCGCGGGTTGGGCACCCCTGGTGTAAGGCACGACTCCCCACTCCATAATATTATATTCAAACTAGCCTTCGTACGCGTGGACTTACAATTTCATTGCCAGAATTGGATATACAGGGTGTCCAGAAAAGGACTCCCTGATTTCAAAATTAAATATCTCTAAAACAAAGATCGATAGAGGAATGCAGTAAACGGTATGTTTATTGTGACAGCTGTAAGAAGTGTATACAGCAGTGTGAAATAATAGTTACAAAAGCTGCTAACAGATGGCGCTGTACGCTGTGTTGCCGTAGGACTCTCTTCTAACCTGTGGTACTCTAGCACCAGAAAAACGCGTTGTTCAATGGTGTACATGGTATTAAACTCTTCCTTCGGTACGCTAACCTCCTTTCACGTTTCAATGGTGGAACTGATCGCCCTGAGCTTCGGATCACTATTTAGGCATTACGTATGGCGATTACAGCGCCATCTGATGGCAGCTTTTGTAACTATTATTTCACACTGCTGTATACACTTCTTACAGCTGTCACGATAAACATACCGTTTACTGCATTCCTCTATCGATCTTTGTTTTAGAGATATTTAATTTTGAAATCAGGGAGTCCTTTTCTGGACACCCTGTAGAATACTGTTAGTAGCGTAATATTTGTTCCAAACAACACCGAGTCGGCATAATATGACGAGAACGTCATCACTATATCATTCTGTCGTCGAATCTGTCTCATGAAGAGAATCAATTTCAAACATATTTAAAAACAGAAAAACAAACGAAGATGCGGGGATGTGGCGGTGTTTATTTTCTTCTTTCTTCGGCTTGAGCATCAGATTCTTGGGTTGTAATAACTTTAGCTGCTCGTGCTCTGCTAGAGCTACACCTTAGGTCAGGTTTACGCCCGCAAGGCATGTCAAAAAAGAAGACAAAATAAACTGGTGCCAGAAACATTCACGCAGATACAAAGTAATAGTACAGTGCAGATCAAATCGACTTCTATCTTCTTATATATAAAAATCAATGTTTGTGGGTTTGTTCGTCTTGTATGCATTCCTATACCATTTATCAGATTGCAATGAAACTTTGGAGTGTTTTCGAGTGAGCGTCTGCGAAGGTTCCTGTGAAAAATTTTTTCCAAAAAGTCACCCCCTATTCCCCATAACACCCCATAATTTAGGCAAAACCACATTTTTTATCAGATTTAGATAGGAATTTGTACACTGATACTTTAAAACAAACATAAAAATACTGCTTACATACGGTTTCCGAATATTAATCCCCTCGCCCCCTTTCCACCCCCATAATTTATTCACCCCATAATTTAGGCAAACCACATTTTTTATCCGATTTAGATAAGAATTTGTACACTTATACTTTAAAACAAACATAAAAATACTACCTACGTATGGTTTCCGAATATTCATCCCCTCTCCCCCTTTCCAACCACATTACGTTTTTACCCCATAATTTAGGCAATACCACATTTTTTATCCGATTTAGATAGGAATTTGTACACTTATACTTTAAAACAAACAGAAAAATACATCCTACGTATGGTTTCCGAATATTCATCCCCTCTCCCCCTTTCCAGCCCCATTACGTTTTCACCCCATAATTTAGGCAAACCACATTTTTAATCCGATTTAGATAAGAATTTGTACACATATACGTTAGAAAAGAGAGAGAAATACTGTACACATTAATTTCACAAAAACCCAATCACTCTCCTCTCTTTCCACCACCTTAATTACCCCCTCCTCCCCATAACACCCCATAATTTAAACAAACCCACAAATCGTTCGTCCGATTACGGTGAAGCTTTGGTGAGTTGTCGACGGGATGACAGAGAAGGTTCCTGTCAAAAAAAAATTAAAAAACCCACCCCTCCTCCCCATAATTTAGACAAAACCACATATTTCATCAGATTTCAATGGGAATTTGCACACTTATAGTTTGAAACAAACAGAAAAATACTGCCTGCACATGTTTTCCAAAGCGCATCCCCTCTCACCCTTTCCAACTGAAAATGAATGAAACAGCAGTTTAAAATTTATATGTAAATATTTTTTCATTTAATCTATGTGCCTACTCAAGTCCAGCAATAGTGAAGCATTGCCAGGTAAGCTAGTACTAAATAATTACTTTTGTTTGTAAACGAAATTTACTAACAAATCATACACTAACAGACTGCGCGAGAAGCACAGCTTGAGCAACCGACTTAACATTACAAACTAACACACGCATGGATCTGTCTGTCACCATTCGATAAGTTCTAAAAAATTTCGTGACTAAAATTATTATTCATACCGAAAAAATGTTCTGTGTCCTTCGTACAGATACAAAGTATTTCCTTGTCAAATTCCATCAATATCGGTATAGCCATTTAGTCGTCAAAACGTAACAAAAAGACAGAGACTTCCTTCTGCATTTATAATATTATTAGTTCAGATCACACACACTGACTGCAGGAGAAATAAAGCCTGAGGGATCAATATAGCGTAAAAAATTGTACACATATGATTTGCCACGCATTACACCCCTAAATTTCTGGGATCCATAGTTTAACACTTAATCCGAGAGTGCCTTATACGATCAAAAACAATTCCTTGCTTCCCCTGGGATTAAAACCGGAAACTACGCACCAAACATCAAGCGCATTAACCACTGAACTATCAGACCGCTACATCAGAAGGTACTACAGACACTTACACATCCAATGCGTCTGTCTACATCCGTTCAGGAATTTTTAGAAATTACATTACAATATGTATTATTTACAGAGGAAAATATATGTTGGCAAACAGCATCTCCTTGTCAAATTTCATTACGATCAGATTAGCCGTTTAGCCCAAGAAACGTAACAAACAAACAGACAGAGAGACATTATACTTTCGCATTTATAATATTATAATATTTATAATATTGGATTGGCCGCAAGGGGCCCAGTGACAGAGCTTGCTATGCGTGGCCTCCACGTTCACCTGACCTAACGCCATGCGATTTCTACCTCTGGGGTTTCATCAAGGATCGTGTGTATGTGCCTCCGTTACCAGCCGACCTCCTTGAATTACGACAGAGGATTGAAGCAGCTGTTGCAACAGTTACTGAAGACACACTGCTCAACATTTGGGAAGAACTCGGCTACAGACTTGATGTGTGCCGTGTGACAAATGGTGCCCACACAGAACACTTGTAAGCTTGTATATAAAACTGTTTGAGTTGCTCTTTCATTTGACATATCATTTATAACTGTAAGGATAATGTAATAAATCTTATAAAGCATTAAAACCCCGATATTCATTTGTGGACACCCTGTATATACGTCAAAAAGAAACCTTTAAAATACATTGATCAGCCGAAACATTATGGCCACCTACTTACTAGCATATTGGTCCAACCTTTCGAACGCAATACAGCAGAGATTCGGCGTAGCATGGATTCCACAAGTCCTTGGTAGGCTTCCAGAGGTATCTCACACCAGATTTCTACGCAAAGGTCACAAAATTCCCTTAAATTACGGGAAACGGTTAGTGGGCGCGGCTGCTGGGAACGAGCATCTCGAAAACGGAGAGGCTGGTCGGCTGTTCGCGTGCTACTGCAGTGAGGATCTATGGAAAGTGTTTGGAGGACGGTGAAACCACTAGTAGGCGACAATGTGATGGACACACACGCCACATCACAGAACGTGGAGGTCGGAGGCTTGCCCGCTCTGTAAAGCAGGATAGGGTGGCAGATCTGACTTGGAGACCATCAGACCTGTTCAGAACGGATTTCGATCCCCCGAATATATGTTGAAGGGTAATTACTCCATATGTCTGTGTTACAATTATTTCTTCAAAATGAGCCCTGGGTATCAAGAAATTAAGGCGGAAACATATGTGAATATCTTGTAATACTATAATTTTAGTACACTGTTTGAAAGCTTCAGCGTGGTGTAAATCTGGCCGTCAAGAAATTAATGAAACAAAGGAAAAAATAACAGGATTTCCGTGACATCCACCCGTCCAGTCAGATGATATAAAACGGAAAGAACCACGGCCAGGGAGCTGGGGTGACCGAGCGGGGCGGTGTAACGGTTAACGTTCTCGCCTCGCATTCGGGAGGACGGCGGTTCGAATCCCCGTCCGGGCATCCAGATTTGGGTTTTCCATGGTTTCCCCAAATCACTCCAGGCGAATGCCGGGATGCTTCCTTCAAAAAGGCCATGGCCGAATTCCTTCCCTTTCCCGTCTCTAAAGACCTCGATGTTAAAAAGAGACGTAAAGCAGTAAAAAAAAATTAAAAAAAATATAAAAAAGAAAGCTGGGGTGAAGAGGCTACCGCAAAACCGTGCTGTATAACACAAGAAATAAATAGTTTTTGCTGATCAATGACATGTTCTACGATTTGTTGTTTTGCTGATTTGTTTCTGACTTGATGGAAAATGTGACGTTTTGTGCACAAGTGAGCTTTGTTAATTGAGTATTGTGATGGTATTAGTTTCTACAATATTTCGAAGGACGGGTTCTTGGTTTTAATGTACGTGTGTATATTTGGTATCGTTTGTTATATTGTGTTCAAAATAGTGTGTATTTGCCATGAAGTTTAAATAAATAATAAATGAATTTAAAAAAAATCGGTAAGGCGCCAACTTCCCATTTTGCGAACCCGGGTTCAAATCCCCATACTACCAAATATTTTTATTTCTTTTTTTAATGTAGTAATCATTGAGCATTGATTTTATTTCATTTCTAATTCATTTAAGAATTTTTATTGTGCAAAATAACCTTTAAAACAAAATATTACAGAATATACAGTCCCAACTTTATTTTTTTTTTAGAAAATCATTATTTCATTGTTTATGTTTTTTTAATGAAACAGGTATATTTCATGTTCATTATTTCTATACTTGTATCTCTACAATTAATATCGTAAAGTAAATATATTACAGCCATAAGGTCGTGGTTTTTCTCCCCTACCACAGTTATACTTATTTCCGTGCAGTGGTGGTAGCATGTAAATGTTTGAAACTAACATAATGTCTGTTATTTCGCATAATAAAAATTCGCAAATGAATTTTAAATGAAATAAAAGCAATGCTCAATGATTACTGCATATGAAAAAAGAAATAAAAATATTTGGCAGTATGGGGATTTGAACCCGGGTTCGCAAAATGGTAAATTTGCGCCTAATCGCATACACCAAGCTGAATCTCTTAAACAATGTACTAAAATTATAATATTTAAAATATATTCACATATGTTTCAGCGTTAATTTCTCGATACCCAGGGCTCATTTTGAAGAAATAATTGTATCACAGACATATGGAGTAAATACCCTTCAACATACACTTGTGGGATCAAAATCCGTTCTGAACAGGTCTGATGGTTCCCAAGTGAGACAAGAGTACAGCACTTCCAAATGTAACAAGGAAGGGCGAGATCCAAGGATCACGAAAATCGTCTGCCGTAATTTATGGATTGTTAGTGAACCTGGCGACTGCTCGGTAATCGACATGTGTGGAGGGCAGGCACCTTGCTGGTGGACCGGTACATTTACAGCCTGCTGTAAAAATTCCCTCAACTGAGTCGGCAGTGGGCGAGGTAAGGGTGAACGGCCGACCCCACAGGGTCGTTCGTCTCACGCACAAAACACGAGGTGCGTCCAGAAAGTATGTTCCGTTTCAATTTATCTCCGCTGCAGCGCTGCGATTGCAGTTCCGCACATGCGCTGTAGACGATGTGTATCAAGGGGAAGAACGTGCGCCATTTGGAGATCGCTGTCAGTTACGTACGCTTTGTTGTGCTTGTTTGAAATGTCGGCGTTGATTGAAAATCCCGCCGCCTGTGAAATCAGGTCTGTGATTCGGTTTCTGAATGCGAGGAAAGTGAAACTAAGTGAAATTTATCGGTAAATTTGCGATGTTTACTGACCAAATGCGATGAGTGAGAAGATGGGTCCGACAGTTCAATGGCGGGCGTAGTGATGTGCACGATGAAGAACGAAGTGGGCGTCCACCTTTGGTTACAGAAGAACTGGTTCACGCGATTGATGATTTTTTTTTTTTTTTTTTTTTTTTAATTTGGCCTTTGGCTTTTGCCATACAGCCATCAAACTCATACATCATAAGGTGTACGTCTTATACATCGTGTACTGTTTACAATGTTTATAACAGTTTCTAGTATTAGTTTCCATTCTTCAGTGTTTACAGTAATGTAAAATTATTTATAGACATTTACTTAAAATTTTACAATAATAGTTACTATACTTCAATATTTACAATTACATAAATTTCCGGTCATAGTTACAATATTTCAATGTTTGTAATAACTTATAATTATTTACAGACATTTAGATAGAATTTACAATAATAGTTACAATACATCAATGATTACAATAACTTATAATTATTTACAGACATTTATATAGGGTTTTACAAATATATTTGCGCAAATAGTTGTAATTACAATTATTTTTTTTTTTTTTTTTTTTTTTTTTAGTTAAGAAGGTTTACATCTGGTTTATATAGGTGATTGCTATTTATTATTGATATGTTATTTCATGGTCTTTTCCAATTGGGTGACGTTTTATAAATCTATTTCATATGTGGAGCCCTGTTTCTTCTAGGAATCTGATGATTGCCGGGATAACCTGTCGGTTATTCTCATACAGCAAGATTGCGATGCTGGTTGGTAAGGGGACCTTTTCTTTTGTGATGCGGCGAAGTAATTCGTTTTGTGGAGAGTTATATTTCTTGCAACCAAAAAATAGATGATCTAGGTCAGCTATTTCTGTAGGGTGATCTTCACAGTAGGGGGATTCTGCTACTCTGATGCGGTGTAGGTGAGCTGGGTAACACCCGTGACCTAGTCTCATTCTTATTAGAGATGACACGTGTCGTCTACTCAAAGTTGTAGAGTGGTACCAAGGTTTTATTGGTATTTCGGGTTGAATCGTAGCGTAATGTCTTCCCTTTTCATGTTTTGTTATTTCCCATTCGTTCTCCCATTCCTCGTAAGATGTTTTCCTTACTCTGTTGTAGAAATCGGTGTATGGTAATGGGATTGCTTTTAAAATTCCCTTCGACCATTGCAGCCTTTGCCAATTCATCAACTATTTCGTTATTAATTATTCCTATGTGTCCTTTGATCCAAATGATGTTTATTTCTTTATTTACTTGCTTGGCCCGTAGTGTCAGATCTAAGATTTTGTATATATATGGGTTTGTACGTGTGGTCCATTTCTGATATTCTATTTTACTAAGTATGCTTTTTGCATCTGTGAGTATTAGGATTTTTTGGAAATGTTGTACTCCGTATTGGATTGCTTCTGTAATTGCTAGAATTTCTGCCGTGTATATGCTTGCCTCTAGTGGGAGAGAGTATTTTCCTGAGGCTCCTGTTGTGGGGCAGTAGAAAGCGTAGCCCACTCCTTCTGGGGTCTTGGATCCATCAGTGTATATTTCTGTGAAGTCATGCCAGTTGTTCAAGATATGATTTTGTATGTAATTGTTGGCTTTCCCTCTGTAGGTTTCGATGCATGGTTGTTGATAGGTCGGTGTCTTATATAAGCTCAGTTTGTATGGATAACTGTAAATTGGCAGCTCTCGGTCTTTGTATATCAATGGGAACATTGTCTTCAGCTGTTCAAAACATTTAAGCAGAAGAGGTTTTCGTTCTTGGTTTTTGTTTCGTTGTGAGTTTCTGATTTTCATTAAGGTGTTGAGTTTGTTAAGAAGTGGATGTGACCTTATTGCTGCTCGCCGGATGAGGAAAATCTTTGTCACTAGTTCCCTTCTGATGCGCAGGGGCATCTCTTCGCTTCTATCAGGAGTGCATTAGTGGGGGATGATTTCATTGCTCCCAAGCATATCCTTAGGGCTCGGTATTGGAGGGTGTCCAGTTTTTTCAGTACATATTTGGGGGCATTTCCATAAAAGATACTTCCCATAGTCTATTATTGATCGGATGAGAGAGCGGTATAGTGTTAACATTGTTGTTGTGTGGGCTCCCCACCAGACGTGACTTACTGCTCGCAATATGTTTAAGGCTTTCCCTGTCCTTTCAGTTAAGTATTCAGCGTGTCGTGCCCAGGTAAGCCTGCTGTCTAAATATAGACCTAATAACTTTACAGATGTTTTAATTTGGAATAAGTATGGGCCTAATTGTAGTTGTGTCTGGCTCGTTGGTTGATATTTCCTAGTGAAGATGACCACTGAGGATTTAGATGGTGACAGATTGAGTTGATTTTGTTCCATCCATTTTTCTAGGGCTTTTGCTGTTTCTTCTAACCTTTTCCTTGTTAAAGTAAAACTTGCGGATGAAGTGTAGATGAATTTATCGTCTGCATATTGCAGGATCTTTACAGCTGGTGGTATAATTAGTTCTATGTCAGCTACGTAGATTGCATATAGCAGCGGGCTTAATATTGCACCTTGTGGAAGGCCTTTGGTGATTACTCGAGGACCGAACATGGTATTGTCTCTTTTGCGCAAATATATGACTCGTTTGTATAGCAATCTGTATATTCCTTTGAAGTAGATGTTTGGTAGATTCAGGGCTTTTAGTTTCTTTATGAGTAGCGTAATGTTTACTCCATCATAAGCTCCAGAGATGTCGAGAAAAATTGCTGTGAGATAACTATTGGTTGAAAATGCTTGTTCAATGTCAGTAGTTAGCAGGCTTAGGTTATCCAGGGTGCTCCTTGCCTTTCGAAAACCATATTGAGAATTGGGCAGTAGGTTGTTATTCTCGAGCCACCATTCTAATCGGAGCTTGACCATTCTTTCGAAGGTCTTCGCTATACAGGATGATAATGCTATTGGCCGGTATGATGCTGCTTTGCTTGGGTCCTTTATTTGGTTTTAGTATTGGCACGATGATCTGTGTTGTCCAGGATTCTGGGAATTGGCTTTCATTCCAAAACTTGTTGTATAGTTTCAATAGGGTTGTTTTTGCTGACCTTGGTAACTTCGATATCATGCAATAATGAATACCGTCAATTCCGGGGGCTGAATTGTTCGCGTCTTTTAGAGCATTCTCAAATTCTTCTATGGTAAATGCTTGCTGTAGTTCCTCATTTTGATGTGATAGATCTTCTGTATTGTTGTTACAAATGGTTTCTGGTTGTGGCAGTACTGTGGATGGAGCTAAGATGTCGGCAAACTCTTCTGTGACTTCTGTCAGTGGGTGATGCGACATGTTTTTCTTCTTAAGTGAAGCTATCATTGACCATATTTGAGATGTGGTGTGTTATTAGATATTTTCTCACAGAACTGTTTCCATGAAGTACGTTTATGTTCTTTAAGGAAGCGCTTTGTTTCTGCATCTATTTTCTTGTATTGCAGGTAGTTGGACCACGTACTGTGTCGTCTATATGTCGACAGTGCTAACCTCCTTCTAGCGATTGCCTGAGAACATGCTTGGTTCCACCATGGAGCTGGTGGTGATCTTGGGTTGTTAATTTCTTTTCTACGCGGCATTGTTATGTTGGCTGCTTTATTTATTAGTTTGATAAATTCGTTGTACATTTTATCAGTTGTTTCTGCTCTTTTTACTGTGTATATTTCTTTATCTATGATGTTGCTGTATTTCTCCCAATCGGCTTTATTTGTGTTCCATTTTGTTGTTGGTTTCCGAGAATTCAAATTGTTTACATTGTGTGTTGATAATTCTATAGCAAGATGGTCTGATCCCATCGACTGATTGGTTACTTTCCACATAATTTCTGCTGCAATGTCTAGTGAACAAATGGTGAGATCGACAGCTGAGGGTCTTCGTTCAGGTGTCTGTATTAGGGTGGGTGTGCCATCGTTTAGGATTGTTAAATTAAATTCTTCCAATATATCTAGGATTGCGTTTCCACCCGCATCATTGTACGCGCAGCCCCAACTGGTGTGGTGTGCGTTGTAATCTCCGCATAGAAGGTACGGTGGTTTTAGTTGGGTCATCAGTGTGTACCATTCTCTGAGTGTCGTAACTGTTTTTGGCGGACAGTAGATGGATACTATTGTGATTTCTCTCTTATCGATTCGCACACGTGCTGCTACTGCTTGGAAGCTCCATTCATTCGCGTTGCTTAGAGGGATTTGTGTATGGGGTACATCTGATTTTATTATCAATGCTACACCACCCTTTCCATCTTGTCTGTTGTGTGTGATTATGTGATATCCTGGGAATGTGATATTTCTTCCAGGTTTTATCCATGTTTCTGATATGGCTGCTACTGTTATTTCCTGGCTGTGTAATTCTTGTTGCAATGATTCTTTATTTGCGACTACTGACCTTGCGTTCCACTGTAACAGTTTCATTTTGGTTTTCCTAGTTGAAGTGCTCCTTGATAATCTCTATTATTGTAGCCGAATCTATGGTAAGGGGTTGTGGGCCCTGGATTGCGTTAATTATTTGCATGATGATACTGAATACTTTTTCTACTATAGTGTCTTCCTGGTATTCCGTTTGTACTGTATGCTGGTTTATATTAGGTGATCCTACTGTAGTCTTCTGTTGTGGTGTTTCCCGTGGTTGAGGGGCGTATGGATTACGTCGTATAGGCCCTAGTGGTAGTTCCTGTGGCTGGTAATATACTGGCAGTTTGGTCCGTGTTGTGGTTGTGACTGGTGGAGGTGAGCGTGCGCGTCTGTAGACAGTAAACTTCCGCTGCGGGTTAGGTAATGGTGGGAAGGCTGGCCTTTCCTTGACCTGTGGAGCTAGACTGGATACTTCCGCGTATGTTTTCTGTGTAATTATATTTTCTGCATCCTTGAAAGTTATGTTCAGTTTAGCTGATACCTCGTTTATTTTAACCCGTCTGCTAAACTCCGGGCAAGATTTGTCCGTGGCTTCGTGTTCTTTTTGGCAATGTACGCAGCTTGGTTTCAAGTTGGTACACTGTGTTTTTGAATGGTTTCCTCCACATTTTGTACATCTAGTTTATGATTTGCATTGTTTGCTTAGATGTCCAAATTTCAAACAGTTATAGCACTGACGGACTGTTGCTATGTATGGAGACACTTGGCAGCGCATTCCGTATACTGATACATATTCCGGTAAATTTTGAGCGTCGAATGTCACTACACAGGTTCGCAGTGGAATTACCTTTGCTTCATTTTCTATTATTACCCTTTTTGTCATTCGTCGGATTCTGATTACTGGGACTGGTGATTCGAGGGCGCTAATTAATTCGTCCTCCCCGATACTTGCGTCTACATTCCTTATCACCCCTTGTCTAGTTACTATATGCGCCGGGATATATGCTGCAAGTTGTCGCGTGGGGAATATTGGCGAGTCAACGAGGCTGTTGGCAGCCTGTGGTGTCGCGAGGTCAATTTTAATTCTATTTTTCCCTTGTGCAGCAATATTTTGTATATGTTTTCTGTATTCTGGGCAAGATCCAAATATTATTTTACCCAAGGCCATGGGATGTAGGTTTGCGATATTATTACCTACTCCTTCCACGTACATGTAATACGGTCCTGGTGCGTCAACTTTGTATCGGTTTGTTTTATTATGTACATGAGCAGGTGCGCGAGAGAATTTTTTTTTCAGTGAGATTGGCGCCTGATGCTACTCTGTTAGTTACTTTCTCTAGCCGCGAGTCATTTATTTTTCCTTGTGCTGAGGACAGGGTTGTCTGGCTTGGGGTTTCTGGGTTGTTGACTGCGTTATCCCCATACATTGTGCTAACTAAAGCGCTTTCCGTTGGCTTACTTACGTTGTATGCTGCCAAGGCTTTCCGCTTGTCGGTACTTCCACTGTTTTCTTCGTTGCGCCGCTTGTGCGTCTCCAGGTTACATATTTCCATATCAAGGTCTGGTGGGCCGGTGTGTAAGACGTGCAAGGCATTCATCATCGCCGCCTGGAAGGTTTCTGCCGGTACATCTTGTTGGTCGACGGGCAGGCTGTATGGTGGTTCACCAGCCTCCCCGTAGCTCCCACTTTCCATTTCACTCACTTTTCACTTCACTATTCCGTATAATTTATCGTATCACTTAGTTGAATGTGGTGATACACAGCAATACACAGCACTAGGTACAATCCGCTGGACGGTGTGCGCTACACTCTCGCTTGAGGAAAACGATGCTTCTTCCTTAACTGCTCGAGTGGAACTGTGCGATTGATGATTAGATCCAGGAAAACCGTAGGTTTACAATTAGTGCTCTCGCTATGGACTTCCCCCAAATTTCACGATCACTGATGCATGAAATTTTTACCAAACAACTGAAATTCCGTAAACTTTGCTTACGTTGGGTACCAAAGATTCTCACTGAGCAACACAAAACACGACGGATGGGTAGTGCACTTGAGTTTTTGACCCGTTATGCTGAAAGCGGCGAAGAATTTCTGAGACGGATAGTCACAGGAGATGAAACGTGGATTTCTTACGACACCTCTGAGAGTAAGCGGCAATCAATGGAATGGATCCCCACCAAAGGTTAAGCCGAAGCAAATCATGACACCTCGGAAAATGATGTGCACAGTGTTCTGGGACTGGAAAGGCATCCTACTCATTGACTTCTTACCGCGTGGTCAAACAATCAAAGCAGATGCTTATTGCGAGACACTTCGGAAACTGCGCCGTGAAATTCAGAATAAGCGCCGGGGACTGCTGTCAAAAGGTGTTGTTTTGCTTCACGACAACGCACGACCACACACTGCAAACGTGACGAAAAACCTAGTACAGGGATTTGGCTGTTCCAACTGGTTGAAGACACAGGCGGCAGATTTTTATGAAGAAGGTATACAAAACCTGGTGCCACGCTATCACAAATGCCTGCAAAATTTCGGCAGTTATGTGGAAAAGTAGTTTAAGAGTTGTAGAATTTTGTGCAATAAAAAATTCTTCTGTCTCTGTGTACAATTTCATTTTAATACCAAACGGAACTTACTTTCTGGAGTCGCCTCGTACCAAGGTGGAAAATCAAGAAGTAAGAGTCATTACGATGGGAATACTACATTGTCGTCGACTGGATGTATACAAGGGAGAACGTCATTAATACAGAGAACATGCTGAGCCTGCGCGGGAGACATGCGGCATCATCATCACCATCACCCAGTCACGTTCCTGCTCAAGCGTTCGGTTTGCCAGGTGTCCCGATTTGCGCGGGACGTCCCGATTTACTATCGATTGGGACGCCAATTTTCCCGATTTCTAACCCCGAATCCTGATTTTTTTTTTTTTTACCTTCCGTCCCGATTTCTAACAACCTATACCTGGCAACACTAATCTCTCGTGGCGTCATAAATCTGTCTGGTCCGTCGCCTCCAGAACGCTATCACACGCCCAAGGCACTTCTTAGGCGATTTTTGAAGTGAAAACTTGTATAGTCGCGTCAGGCGATGTTAGGAGGGGGGTTAATCTATGAGTTCACGACTTCCCGTCACCGTCATACTATGACGTGATTATATGCGTGTTGGACGCGTCACCAACATGCCACCGTCAACAGTTTATCTGGCCGGCCTCGGTAGCGTAGGGGCTAGAGTGCTAGCTCCACGTGCCGAAGGTCGCCGGTTCGAATCCGGCCACGGGCATGGATGTTAAGTGTTGTGTGTGAATGTCCTGTCCGTCCTGTGCTGTCCATACATAGAAAGATACGATGTACACTGAATGACTAATTGTTCACTGGAAGCTAAAATAAGATCACATTGAGCTGGCTGAATGGCCTTAGCCGCCGAAAGCCAATTAAAAAAAAAAAAAAAAAAAAAAAAAAAAAAAAAAAAAAAAAAAGTTTATCTGTAGCTATAACTATGACGTGTGGCGCTTAGAAAGCAGTGAAAGTATAGTTTATACTTGTATCTAATACATAAAAATGAATGTCTAATTTTTTTTTTCTGCCAATATTTTTCATACATACAAACAGTAGTTTTTACCGATTATGATGGAACTTTGCATACGTATACTTTAAAACAAATAGAAAAAAACTGTTTACGTGTGATTTACAGAAACCTAAACCCTCTCATCCTCCCCCACCCCCCCCTCCCTCCACATTAATTTCTGTTGACGTTGTTCATACAAATCAAAGTTTTATCCGATTTTGACAGTTTTTAGCACATGTACCCTTCAAAACAAGGCGGTCTCGTAGCTCAGCGGTTGAGACGCATACTTCCGAAACTTTTTTTCTCTGGACGCGGGTTCAAACCCCTTGGTGAGTAGCAATTTTCAGGAGTTGTATTTGATTATATGAGCTACACCAAGATCTTCCGTGGTTCTGATTCCCAGCAACTGCGGAACTTTCGCGTGAAATCCTACATCTGCTTCCGCATCCGCAATTTTTTATGCGGATGTATGATATATGTTTATTTACATTGCGATATATATTATTATTTTCTTTTTATTCGAGATTCTGCCCATCATCGATTAGTTAATAACAAAGTAGTTTTTTCTGACGATCTTGCAATAAAAGTAAGAATGAACTTAACGGTGTTATTACCTGCCCAACGAATTTACGAGTTTGAACTTGTATGTGAAGGAAAGTGGTCTATTCACGTTCAAAATTATAGGACACCCTTGTAGGACTACAATAGGATGCGCTCACCCATTCACGCTAATACAAGGGGTCCAACAAGATGTCCCAAGCAGTCCTTTGCACTCGTACTTTCTCGCGGCACACCATGTGTCCTTATCGCACACTCGCAGGATGTTTCCTCCAATAGCTTCCTCCAATATCCATAGCTTGTTGGACAGGAAGGACTCGTGTTGGTTGTTTGGGAGTTCAACACGTCCTACATGTAGCCCCGTAACGACTTTCACGGCCTATCAATAGTTCTTCATCGAAAATCGGATCATCGTAGGTCCTACAAGTTGTCCTGTGAACGCACCACTAGAGCGGCGGGAAGGCGGGTGAGCGGTAACGCTCTGGCCTCGCATTCGGGAGGAAGCGGGCATCCAAACTTGGATTTTCCACGGTTTCCCAGAATCACTGCAGGCGAATGGTTCCTTTAAAAGGCCATGTCCGAATTCATTCCCGTTCGTAGCCGCCATCCTTTCTCGTCTCTAATGACCTCGACGTCGACCAGGCGTGTTGCTATAAGAAAAAAAAAATGTGTCACGGAGATGTGCGGTGGCGTGGCCTTGTGTTTGACTCTTGAATTAGTAGCGCCACAAAGATTGGTATTTAGATACGTGCCTGGTTGCCTAAATAATTTAATTCACTTGTGAAATCAAGCCACTTTTTTGTTGTTAAAACATGAGGCAAAAATTAAATCAATTCGAAGATTGCAGGTTCGAGTCCTGTCACGGTCGCCAATTTGTAACGTTCCCTTATCGTTACCTTTTATTTTCGTAGAGAACACATGTGAGTGTTACTTTACCATACTTTCAAATTAA
>JARYHS010010862.1:0-12772 GCA_031002005.1 Vandiemenella viatica | reverse complement strand
GTTCGAATTAAGCGACTCAATTAATTGGCAAAATTATCCGAAACAAATGCTCCAATTACATGCTCTAATTATTTGGCCCATCACAATATTATTTAATAATCCGGATATTATTCGTCCATGATACCTGGCCCAATTATTTAACCAAACGTTTTGACCTTGCTATTAAACACAGTTAGCTGACCACTTTTATTATCAAATCAAACGGCTCACTTAATCACCCAATTATGACGTCACAATACCTGATCGCTATAGCTTTTAAGGACTTTCTTTTTAATTCAATGTCATTTAACGTCGTGTTTCTTCCATCATCGCTTGATCGAGAGGGTTGACTCGATCACCAATTTACCAAATAAGTTTCGGGTGTCGGGTATAAACACACAGACGCCCATCCACACAGACAACCACACATAAAGCGACCGCCCAAACACACAAGCAAGAGCAGTCATTTACAAACGCACGCATCCCCCCATTCACACGGCTTGTATACTTGAGCCTAAAAGTTTATAGTCCAGCACTGAAATGGATTTGTATGTAATTTGATATATATGTTATCAGCGTACATATAAATTAGTTTACCGATCATAGCCTGTGAAATGTCTGGTATTTCTATAACCATCAAGAAAATCCTCATTGTCCAACACTCCTTTCTTTAATCAAGATTCTACCCCATAACTATTTGTGGTTTATGTATCTATATTAAGTTATCAAGATTTATTGCTTTGTTGATTATATTCAAACAGATCACTAATAACAGTAGTATAACTGATTTTGTCCTCAGTATAAATGTTCAATCTCTTTGTTTGAACCGCCCATCCACCCAATTTTTATTGTTTCGACAACGTCAACCAATTCTTTGGTTTTTATTATTTCTCCCACTTATATAAGGCGTAGCGGCATCTGACACAAGCAGTCATCTGAAGAAGGCCACAGCACGATGGCAGAAACGTTGGGTTTAAATATATCGACGCGGCTCCACCCGGAGAACCAAGATAATACAAAAATGTCAATTATTTTCGTAGGTTGTTGGAAAATAAGAAAAAACAAACAACTTTCTTGACCGCTACAGAACGTGTTTCGGAAAAAGTACAGGAAACTAGTTATAAGGCAGCCGAACTTATCGTAAAGGCTTAGAAACCACATACAATAGGTGAACGCTGTTAAAGCCTGTTTGTAAAGAGATGGTGAGAATGGTTCTGGTTTAGAATCAGCTAGTGAAATTGCAAAATTCCTCTTTCTTTGACTTAATCAGTCGCCCAGTTAGGTCTCGTGATATTGAAGACATTAGGAAGGAGAAAATCAATAACAGTGAGAAGTTCTCGCTTCAAATTGACACCGAGCGTGGTGGATGAACGGTTAACGTTCTGGCCTCGCATTCGGAGGACGCGGATTCGATCCCCGTCCGGGTATCCAGATTTGGGTTTTCCATGGTTTCCCCAAATCACTCCAGGCGAATGCCGGGTTGCTTCCTTCAAAAAGGCCATGCCGAATTCCTTCCCGTTCCTTGCTCCAATCCCATCCCGCCTCTAATGACCTCGCTGTCGACAAGGCGTAAAGACCAAGCAAAAAAAAAAAAAAAAAAAATAAAAAATTGACGAATCCACAGATATTAGGCGCCATGCACAGCTTCTGGCTTATATTTGCTACATCGATGGAGATGTAATTGTAAGTAATTTCTTCTTTTGCAAAGAAACTTGTAGAGCACACTACCGGTGAAAAAAATATTTCGTTTGACTGATGAATATTTGCGCCTTAATTAATTAATATGGAAGGATTGCGTTAGTGTTTGTACAGACGGAGTAGCTTCTATGACAGGCCAAGTGAAAGGATTGTAGCTAAATTACGCGAAGTTAATCCCAAGGTACGATGCGATCATCATCTCATTCACCCCGAGCCATTGTTGCGGAGATGTACTGGACGAAGTAGTAAAAGTTGTAAACATCATAAAATCGTGGCCCCTAGATTAGAGACTATTTATCGTTTAAATGGATTCAGAACGCACTACACTTCTGCTACATACAGAATCACGCTGGCTGTCACGAGAAAGGGTGTTAACGCTAATATTTGAACTTAGAGAATAGGTCCAGGCATTTTTGACTGTTCAAAGACATAAGTACGCGGATTTATTCGCAGATGACGATTGGGTATGTACGTTGGCATATATTGCCAACATTTTCGTACAATTGAATGTGCTGAACATCAAAATGCAACGTAGGAACGAAAATATTCTTATTAGTATGGATAAGACTAAAGGATTTGAAACCAAGCTGGATTTGTGGTTACAGAGGATTGACCTTAAAAAATATTTAGACGTTCTGCAGCGGAAATGCAAATAGTAGTTTGGAGAAGATTTCGACTTGGTTTCTATTCCATTCGTTGCAAATTCGGAACATCTTCCGATTAATATTCAAGAGGAACTCGCCGAGTTAAAAGCTGACAGAACTTTGAAATCAAAACTTCTGGAAGTTCTTTGATACATTTTCACTAACAATAAGGAATGGCAGTTATGTGTTATTACCATTTCCAACTACATAATTATGTGAATTGGGCTCTCGACTTTGACTGAGATTAAAACATCCAAGAGGGAAAGACTCAAGTCCGTCGATGAAGAAATGAGGCTTGCACTGTCAAAGATTTCTCCACAGATGAGCCGCCTCTAGTCTTGTGTAGTTCGCTAACGAACTAGTTCGGAAGAGCGCTCCCACAGGCGAACTACGCGAATTAGTTCCCAGATCTCTCGCTCCTTTGTCGTTCGATCCTTTCCCGAAGACCAACTTTGTTTTAGTTATTATCTAAAAGGAAACACAGTTCCCTGTGGACACATTTCACTGAAGACACAGATATAAAAGATAGATAGATAGACATGTTCACTTTGATCCCATGTGAGAAAATAATCTCGGGATATGGAACAGTACACATTTATTTGTAATGTCGATATTACTATATAATTGATAATATTATATTGACAGTTAGTTACAATAAACCCATTAGCATAACCAATATCTCCTGTAATCTACAAATATAATCCCGAGTTAATTGTGGAACAGTGTATACACTTGTTACCAGCATCTAATAACCAGTTATTTCTTACCAACCAGTTACCATGATAAGTTTACTGTAATTTGCGAACGCATTATATCATGTTAGTTTCTATTTATGTGAAACAGTACACACGCCTATTAACAATATCAATTATATTTCCTACAACTCATAGGCAGTCAATTACTTAAAAACCTATTAGTATGATAATTTTTCACAGCACTTTTGAGTGCATGCTATCCCATGTTAGTTATATATGAGTGAAATTTGTAAACAGTGTAATTACTTCATTTGTCAAAAGTATCAACAGAAAGAAAAAAACCATGTATCATTTTAGAATTGTGGACAACTTTGTCCCCTTCCCCATCCATACACCATATATAATATTTTATCAGTCATTTTTAGTTACCAAATTCAAGAAGAAAATTCTTTCACAGAGTAAAATGGGTTCTGAAGCAGAAACTCTTTCAGTTTGGACTTGCAAATGTAGGTAGGTGCAGGATAGGGGGAAGATGGGTGTGTAGGGAAATTGCCACAGGAGCCTGTGCTCCATTGCAATTGAATTAAATTAAATTAAAGCAGTTGGGTTTTTGCAGATAACATTGAAAAGAAAAATAAACTGTTCAACATTAATATTATTGCAGAAGTCACAAACGGAAATTTAACATGGAATGTGAAAATAAAATACACTTTGATCCCATTAACAATTAAAAGAACAAACCATCGATAACCTCAACTACCATAACAATCAAGAGAGCGCGTGCAGTAGCGCTAGCAAAGCGAGCGAGCAAGGGGAGCGACCTAGGTCGCAAACTAAACAGCGGTATCGGTCGCGAGCTGAACAGAGCGGTACAGTTCGCGAACTAAATTGAGCGGTACAGTTCGCGAACTAAACTGAGCGCTGTCGGGTCGTGACTAAACTGAACGGTACCGTTCGCGAACTAAATTGAGCGCTTCCAGCAGTGAACTAGCACTATTCGCCGCTAGGGTTTCCAATATTTTTTCGGTTGAAGGTAGTATTTTTTTAAAAAAAGAATAACCTATAAAAAATATGTACACTTCAAAATATAATATTTTACGAAAGAATAGAAAAGGATAAAAGCTATGTTTTTACTATTTCATTTTTAAGCTATATTTTTTACACTTCTTGCATCTTTATTTATTTTTTTGTCTATAGTAAAATTGTCATATGCTTTATCGCTTTCAGTTGTCAAATTAATTTCGAGCAAAAGCTCATTTTTTATTCATGAAATACTTCTCCTACTTTTACCTGGATTTCGTATAATATTGTTATTTCAGAGTAAAGTTTGTTCACTTCGATACTCATTTTTTCTCGTAAATTTATAACCTCTAATATAGTATCAGAGTCATCAAATGAAACTCTGTGTTTTTGAATTTAATTTTTGGATTCTGTATAACCAATTGCTTTCATTAAAATCTAACTATTTACTAAGATACTCCAGAGATTTATCAACGAATACTAGGGCATTATTTTTTACATTATCAATTTCTGTGGAGAATATGGCTTATAAAGGCTTTTTCTTGTTTTCTTAACCAAGAAACAGTATCTTTTACATTTTTCTAGCGCTGATTTTAAGCTGACATAATATAATACTTATCTCAGTCTGTTGGTTACAGATTTGTGAAAGTTATGTAAAGAAATGACTTGCGAAATTAAAAAAGATTTTAACTTTTGTGTCTTCATCAGTTTCATTCGTCGCCAAAATATTGTGAATGTATGTTGGATTTTCCTCCCCTACACTAATAAAAAATAGCTCAATGACTTACAATTTACTGGAAATTTACGCACTTTCGTTATTGTTACCACTTTCTCATTCAATGGTCACTGTCATTTTTATATGTCTAATTGTTAGGTATCACATTGGAAGTATTACTGTTTACTTTCTTAATAATATAGGTAATATTGTTTCTGTCATATAGTACTTAACTTGTAGCCAATAGTAGAATTATATTTTGTTCATTATTGCCAAAACTTTATTTAAATAAAAAAGCCGATTACTTATAAACGGGTATTTTAATTCATCAAAATAAACGCATTTATAATATTTTATAAGTAATGTTGTGTTCTTGGGGTTTAAGGGCGCGTCGACTGCAGGGTCATTAGCGCCTTTATAAGTAACTAGCTGGTACCCACGACTTCGTTCGTGATTGTAAAGAATTCATATTGGACAGCTATAGACATCTAACCACCCTAGTGCACGATGGGAGACTCGATACTATTACCACACAACAAGTACCAGTCTTTCTGCGCTATGTAGTTCCGGCAGCAAAGGTAAAATTTACGGATACACACAAGTCTTTGGATAGAAATACGAAAATATTCATGATCGACCAATTTCAAACACCAATATCTCACACACTCCCACAGTTACCGAATTTCGGCCAACGTTGTGATCGATGGGAGACTCTGTGTTACTACCACACACAAAACGCCAGTGATCTTGCGAATTGATAGTTTTTCACTTAAAAGTGATACACCGTGACACATGCGTCTTTGGCAGAAATATGAAATTGCCGCAGGGTCGGACCATTTTCATCCCCCATATCTTCCACACCCCCATAGCTGACAGACATCTAACAACCATAGTGCACGACAACAGACACGATTCTACTACCACACATAAACACCAATGCTCTATTGCTATGTAGTCGTGGCAGAAAAGTGAAATCTGCGGAGACACATGCCTTTCGTCGAAATACGAAAATATCCTTGGTCGGTCCACTTACAACCACCATATCTACCCACAGTACCACAGTTTCTGAAATTCGGCCGCTGTTGTGATCGAAAGGTGACTCTGTGCTACTACCTACACACAAACGCCAGTTATCTGTGATCTATAGTTTTCGCTGAAAAGTGATACACCATGACACTTTTGTCTTTGGCAGAAGTATGAAATTGCCACAGGTCGATCACTTTCAACCCCCATATCTCCCACACCCCCATAGCTACCGACATCTAACAACCATAGTGCACTACATGAGATACGATTCTACTACCAAACACAAACACCAATGCTCTATGCTATGTAGTTGTGGCAGAAAAGTGACATATGCGGAGACAGTCGAAATACGAAAATATCCTTGGTCGGCCACTTACAACCACCATATCTACCACAGTACCACAGTTTCTGAAATTCGGCCGCTGTTGTGATCGAAAGGTGACTCTGTGCTACTACTACAACACAAACGCCAGTATCTGTGATCTATAGTTTTCGCTGAAAAGTGATACACCATGACACTTTTGTCTTTGGCAGAAGTATGAAATTGCCACAGGTCGACCACTTTCAACCCCCATTTCTCCCACACCCCCATAGCTACCGACATCTAACAACCATAGTGCACTACATGAGATACGATTCTACTACCAAACACAAACACCAATGCTCTATGCTATGTAGTTGTGGCAGAAAAGTGACATATGCGGAGACAGTCGAAATACGAAAATATTCTTGGTCGGCCACTTACAACCACCATATCTACCACAGTACCACAGTTTCTGAAATTCGGCCGCTGTTGTTGATCGAAAGGTGACTCTGTGCTACTACTACACACAAACGCCAGTTATCTGTGATCTTAGTTTTCGCTGAAAAGTGATACACCATGACACTTTTGTCTTTGGCAGAAGTATGAAACTTACCACAGATCGACCACTTTCAACCCCCATTTCTCCCACACCCCCATAGCTACCGACATCTAACAACCATAGTGCACTACATGAGATACGATTCTACTACCAAACACAAACACCAATGCTCTATGCTATGTAGTTGTGGCAGAAAAGTGACATATGCGGAGACAGTCGAAATACGAAAATATCCTTGGTCGGCCACTTACAACCACCATATCTAACCACAGTACCACTAGTTTCTGAAATTCGGCCGCTGTTGTGATCGAAAGGTGACTCTGTGCTACTACTACACACAAACGCCAGTTATCTGTGATCTATAGTTTTCGCTGAAAAGTGATACACCATGACACTTTTGTCTTTGGCAGAAGTCAGACATTGCCACAGGTCGACCACTTTCAACCCCCATATCTCCCACATCCCCATAGCTACCGACATCTAACAACCATAGTGCACGACAGGAAAGACGATTCTACTACCACACACAAACACCAAAGAGTCTATGTTATGTAGTTGTGGCAGGAAAGAGAAGTATACGGAGATACTAATTTTTGGTCGAAATATGAAAACGCCCTGCACTGACCAACTTTAATCATTATATCTCCCATATCCCCACAGCTATCGGCATTCGGCCAACGTTGTGCATGACAGGAAACTCCATGCTACTTCCACCCACAAACATCAGTGATCTGTGCTAGGTAGTGGTGGCTGAAAGTGAAATTATAGGAAAAAACACGTCTATTTTTATATATATACTAGCTGTTACCCGCGACTTCGTACGCGTGGACTTGGAGTTTCAATTGCCAGAATTGGATATAGAAAACTGTTAGTAACGTAAGATTTGTCCCAAACAACACCGAGTCGACATAATATGATGGAAAGCCATCATTATATCATCCTATCGTCTAATCTGTCTCATGAAGAGAATCAATTTACAACATATTTAAAAACAGAAAAGTAAGCGAAGGTGCGGGGATGTGTGTGTGTGTGTGTGTGTGTTGTGTGTGTGTGGGAGGGGGGGGGGTTAACTGATGGCAGCTTTATTTCAGCTTGGTTTTTTCTTCTTTATTCAACATGAGCATCTGAATCTTATAATCTAATAGCAGCACAATTGTCTTCTAGACCTGCACCTTAGGCCAGGTTTACGTCCGTAAGGCATGTCAAAAAGGAAGACAAATTGGTGCCAGAAACTTTTATACAGACACAAATGAATAGTACAGTGCAGAGCAAATTGACTTCTATACTAAATAATAAGTTTGTTTCTTATCGAAATTTATTAACAAATCAAACACTAACAGATCTGCGCGACTGAGCAACCAACGTAACATTACAGACTAACACACGAATCTGTCTGTCTTTCATCATTCGATAAGTTCTTAAAATTTCGTGACTAAAACTGTTATTCATACCGAAAAAATGTCCTGTGTCCTTCCTACACTATTTCATTGTTAAATTCCATCAATATTGATATAGCCATTTAGTCGTCAAAACGTAACAAAAAGACAGAAACTTACTTCCCACAATTATAATATAATAGCTGGTACCCACGACTTCGTTCGTGATTGTAAAGTATTCATATTGACAGCTGTAGACATCTAACACCATAGTGCACGATTGGAGACTCGATACTATTACCACACACAAATACCAGTCTTCTGCGCTATGTAGTTCCGGCAGCAAAGTAAAATTTACGGATACACACAAGTCTTTGGATGAAATACGAAAATATTCTGATCGACAAATTTCAACACCATATCTCACACACTCCCACAGTTACCGAATTTCGGCCAACGTTGTGATCGATGGTGACCTGTGTGTTACTACCACACAAAAAACGCCGGTAATCTGCGATTGATAGTTTTCACTCAAAAGTGATACACCGTGACACATGCGTCTTTGGCAGAAATATGAAATTGCCAGCAGGTCGACCATTTTCATACCCCCATATCTTCCACACCCCCATAGCTACAGACATCTAACAACCATAGTGCACAGACAAAAGACACGATTCTACCCACCACACATAAACACCAATGCTCTATGCTATGTAGTCGTGGCAGAAAAGAGAAATCTGCGGAGACACATGCCTTTCGTCGAAATACGAAAATATCCTTGGTCGGCGACTACAACCACCATATATCCCACACAACCACAAGTTTCTGAAATTCGGGCCGCTGTTGTGATCGAAAGGTGACTCTGTGATTACTACCACACACAAACGCCAGTAGATCTGTGATCGATCGTTTTCGCTGAAAAGTGATACACCATGACACTTTTGTCTTTGGCAGAAGTATGAAATTGCCACAGGTCGATCCACTTTTCAACCCCCATATCTCCCACACCCCCATAGCTACCGACATCTAACAACCATAGTGCACTACATGAGATACTATTCTACTACCAAACACAAACACCAATGCTCTATGCTATGTAGTTGTGGCAGAAAAGTGACATATGCGGAGACAGTCGAAATACGAAAATATCCTTGGTCGGCCACTTACAACCACCATATCTACCACAGTACCACAGTTTCAGAAAATCGGCCGCTGTTGTGATCGAAGGTGACTCTGTGCTACTACTACACACAAACGCCAGTTATCTGTGATCTATAGTTTTCGCTGAAAAGTGATACACCATGACACTTTTGTCTTTGGCAGAAGTATGAAATTGCCACAGGTCGATCACTTTCAACCCCCATATCTCCCACACCCCATAGCTACACCGACATCTAACAACCATAGTGCACTACATGAAGATACGATTCTACTGCCAAACCACAAAACAACCCATGCTCTATGCTATGTAGTTGTGGCAGAAAAGTGACATATGCGGAGACAGTCGAAATAACGAAAATATCCTTGGTCGGCCACTTACAACACCATATCTACCACAGTACCACAGTTTCTGAAAATCGGCCGCTGTTGTGATCGAAAGGTGACTCTGTGCTACTACTACACACAAACGCCAGTTACCTGTGATCTATAGTTTTTCGCTGAAAAGTGATACACCATGACACTTTTGTCTTTGGCAGAAGTATGAAATTGCCACAGGTCGATCACTTTCAACCCCCATATCTCCCACACCCCCATAGCTACCGACATCTAACAACCATAGTGCACTACATGAGATACGATTCTACTACCAAACACAAACACCAATGCTCTATGCTATGTAGTTGTGGCAGAAAAGTGACATATGCGGAGACAGTCGAAATACGAAAATATCCTTGGTCGGCCACTTACAACCACCATATCTACCACAGTACCACAGTTTCTGAAATCGGCCGCTGTTGTGATCGAAAGGTGACTCTGTGCTACTACTACACACAAACGCCATGTTATCCTGTGATCTATAGTTTTTCGCTGAAAAGTGATACACCATGACACTTTTGTCTTTGGCAGAAGTATGAAATTGCCACAGGTCGATCACTTTCAACCCCTCATATCTCCCACACCCCCATAGCTACCGACATCTAACAACCATAGTGCACTACATGAGATACGATTCTACTACCAAACACAAACACCAATGCTCTATGCTATGTAGTTGTGGCAGAAAAGTGACATATGCGGAGACAGTCGAAATACGAAAATATCCTTGGTCGGTCCACTTACAACCACCATATCTACCACAGTACCACAGTTTCTGAAAATCGGCCGCTGTTGTGATCGAAAGGTGACTCTGTGCTACTACTACACACAAACGCCAGTTATCTGTGATCTATAGTTTTCGCTGAAAAGTGATACACCATGACACTTTTGTCTTTGGCAGAAGTATGAAATTGCCACAGGTCGATCACTTTCAACCCTCATATATCCCACACCCCCATAGCTACCGACATCTAACAACCACTAGTGCACTACAGGAGATACGATTCTACTACCAAACACAAACACCAATGCTCTATGCTATGTAGTTGTGGCAGAAAAGTGGACATATGCGGAGGACAGTCGAAATACGAAATATCCTTGGTCGGCCACTTACAACCACCATATCTACCACAGTACCACAGTTTCTGAAAATCGGCCGCTGTTGTGATCGAAAGGTGACTCTGTGCTACTACTACACACAAACGCCAGTTATCTGTGATCTATAGTTTTTCGCTGAAAAGTGATACACCATGACACTTTTGTCTTTGGCAGAAGTATGAAATTGCCACAGGTCGACCACTTTCAACCCCCCATATCTCCCACACCCCCATAGCTACCGACATCTAACAACCATAGTGCACTACATGAGATACGATTCTACTACCAAACACAAACACCAATGCTCTATGCTATGTAGTTGTGGCAGAAAAGTGACATATGCTGGAGGACAGTCGAAATACGAAAATTCCCTGGTCGGCCACTTACAACCACCATATCTACCACAGTACCACAGTTTCTGAAAATCGGCCGCTGTTGTGATCGAAAGGTGACTCTGTGCTACTACTACACACAAACGCCAGTTATCTGTGATCTATAGTTTTTTCGCTGAAAAGTGATACACCATGACACTTTTGTCTTTGGCAGAAGTATGAATTGCCACAGGTCGATCCACTTTCCAACCCCCATATTCTCCACACCCCCATAGCTACCGACATCTAACAACCATAGTGCACTACATGAGATACCGATTCTACTACCAAACACAAACACCAATGCTCTATGCTATGTAGTTGTGGCAGAAAAGTGACATATGCGGAGACAGTCGAAATACGAAAATATCCTTGGTCGGCCACTTACAACCACCATATCTACCACAGTACCACAGTTTCTGAAAATCGGCCGCTGTTGTGATCGAAAGGTGACTCTGTGCTACTACTACACACAAACGCCAGTTATCTGTGATCTATAGTTTTCGCTGAAAAGTGATACACCATGACACTTTTGTCTTTGGCAGAAGTATGAAATTGCCACAGGTCGACCACTTTCAACCCCCATATCTCCCACACCCCCATAGCTACCGACATCTAACAACCATAGTGCACGACAGGAAAGACGATTCTACTACCACACACAAACACCAAAGGTCTATGTTATGTAGTTGTGGCAGGAAAGAGAAGTATACGGAGATACGAATTTTTGGTCGAAATATGAAAACGCCCTGCACTGACCAACTTTAATCATTATATCTCCCACATCCCCACAGCTATCGGCATTCGGCCAACGTTGTGCACGACAGGAAACTCCATGCTACTTCCACCCACAAACATCAGTGATCTGTGCTAGGTAGTGTGGCTGAAAAGTGAAATATAGGAAAAAACACGTCTATTTTTATATATATATAAGATAAGATGTTTTTCCATGAACTAATAATAAATCCCTTTTAAAAAATTAATATCCTACGAATGCATGTAAGTAAATAGTAAAAACAGCACAGTTATTCAATTTACCAATTTGTGTAAAGGACAATGAGCACTTTGGGTTTTATCGGCGGCAACTGTTCCATGCTAATGAATTTGAAAGGCTATTATCTTATATATATAAAATAGACGTGTTTTTTTACTATATTACTTTTCAGCAACACTACCTAGCACAGATCACTGATGTTTGTGGTGGAAGTAGCATGGAGTTTCCTGTCGTGCACAACGTTGGGCCGAATGCCGATAGCTGTGGGGATGTGGGATATATGATTAAAGTTGGTAAGTGCAGGGCGTTTTCATATTTCGACCAAAAATTTTTATCGTCCGTATACTTCTCTTTCTGCCACAACACATAACATAGACCTTTGGTGTTTGTGTGTGGTAGTAGAATCGTCTTTCCTGTCGTGCACATGGTTGTTAGATGTCGGTAGCTATGGGGGTGTGGGAGATATGGGGGTAGAAAGTGGTCGATCTGTAGCAATTTCATACTTCTGCCAAAGACAAAAGTGTCATGGTGTATCACTTTTCAGCGAACTATAGATCACAGATAACTGGCGTTGTTTGTAGTAGTAGCACAGAGTCACTTTCGATCAAACAGCGGCCGATTTTCAGAAACTGGGTACTGTGGTAGATATGGTGGTTGTAAGTGGCCGACCAAGGATATTTTCGTATTCGACTGTCTCTGCATATGTCACTTTTCTGCCACAACTACATAGCATAGAGCATTGGTGTTTGTGTTTGGT
>JARYHS010010861.1:0-16000 GCA_031002005.1 Vandiemenella viatica | reverse complement strand
TGGTTGATTAAGAAGAAAACTAACTCTTTATCATAGATTTTCTTCTGGAAGATAATCGGGGTGACAGTGTGATGAACTTTGGTTGGTCACTCTGATTCCTTTCGGAAATAACGGTTAACGTTCTGGCCTCGCATTCGGGAGGACGGCTGTACAAATACTCGTCCTGGCATCTAGATTTGGGTTTTCCATGATTTCTCCAAATCACTCCAGGCGAATGCCGGGATGCTTTCTTCAAAAGGCCATGGCAGAATTTCTTCTGGTTCCTTGTCCCCAGTCTTATCCAGGCCCTAATGACCGCAACGTCGAAGAGGCGTAAAGCCATAAGCAGAAAAAAAGGAAATAACAGCTATGGACAGCGTACCGCCTCGAGGGCCGATGACCTGTCCATCCAAAGGCGGGCTGCAACATTCGCGACTGCAAGAGGTTTTGGCGAGATGTTGTGTAGCCAATAAAGTGGTTTGGCGTGCTGCCCCAGCGGAAAATTCCATATTTCTAAGGAGCGGACGTTTACGTTTGAAGGTGACTGGGCCAATAGTAAAAGAGGTATAATAATAAACAAAAAACGATACAATTTACCCTCCCAAAAAGTAAAATTATCTGTTTGGGTATTGGTTTTTTGACGATATGTTGATTTGATTAATCATTCCTGCATTAAAACAGAAATTTGCGTGGACTAAAACTAATCTTATGTGGTATCACATAAGTTCGCTACGAATTATTTTTAATTTCCTTTGCTTTCAGTGACGTCACATGACTGATCTCATTATCTCAGCTGCATTTAAGCAGTTTAAGTGGGTCAAGTTTCGATGTGGTGTTGTGATTTTCGTGCGGAAGTAGTCCGCTAATTTTAAGTTTTATAATTTTTGTTGGGTTCACATTCATTCCATACTCTTCAAACTTACTATTCCACTTTCAGAAGTGCTGCAATCTCAGTGTTGTTCATTCCTGCAACATATGTATTTCTCCCAGGTGAAATCTAAGAAGCTAACATACGGTTTCGGGGAGCCTTTCCAGACGATCTAATCTAAGGGTAGAGAACGGGAAGGAATTCAGCCACGACCTTTGAAAGTATCCATCCCAGCATTGCCTGCAGAATCGTATTAACGATGGCCTGACGTGGATTTGAATCCCGTCCTCCCGAATGTCAGGTTGGACCTTCCTCAACTCAATGCCGGAAGGAAATTTTTTAAAAAAGGTTTTACTCCCCTAGGTTAACTTGAGAGAAGGATCTCTTTTCAGCCGACTCAACCTAATGGGGAGGGAGGGGAGATTGAAGTCAGCCGTGTCCTTGTAAGGAACCATCCCGGCATTCGCCTAGAGTGACTGAGGGAAACCACAGAAAACTCAGTCAGGATGGCCGGACGGGATTTGACCCCGTCCTCCCGAGTGTTAGGTAGGACGGCGTACCTGCCCTGCTCCTACTCAGTATAGGGACGAACTTTTTAACAAATTTCATTCCTCCTAGCTGAAAACTAGAGGTGGGATGCTGAAGGGTCCCGGAGACCCTTTTCAGCCAAACTAATACTACAGGGAGGGAATAAGGAAGGAAGTCAGCACTGGCCTTTCAAAGGAACCATCCCGGCATTTACCTGGAGGACTGTGGGAAGCCACGGAAAACCATAATCAGGCTGGTCGGACGCGATTTAACTCCATCCTCCTAAATATTATGTAGAAAGGAAATTTTTCTCTCTTCTTAACTCGGAGTCAGAAGGAATTTTTTTTTTTACAATTTCATTCCTTCCATCTGAAGGCTGAGAGGCGGGCTGCTGGAGGATCACGGAGATCCTTTTCAGCCAATCTACTACTACGGGGAGGGAAGGGGGATGGAAGGTCGGCCGTGGCCTTGTAGCGAACCATCCCTGCATTCGCCTAGAGAGACTGAGGAAAACCACGGAAAACTTCAGACAGGATGGCCAAACCGGGTTTGACCCCGGTCTTCCCGAATGGCAAGTAGCAGTGCGAAATCGCACTGCTTGAGCCTAAGTGTCAGAAGGCATGACTGGCTGGGCAACTTATAATAGTTGTGACGTGAACTGACTGCGAGAGCCGTGTGGCGTTTCATTACGGTGCGTGGCGCCCTGATCGCAGGCGGGAGCCCCGCCTGACCTAATTAACAGCAGGGGCTGCGTCTTGGCGAGGACCGCGCACTAATTAGAAGTCCGTCCCCGGCGCAGTCAAGCCAGGCCAGCAGAGCCTATGAGCAATCAATCAAACTGACAGAGCGCTCCGCGTGTACAACTGCCCTGCAAAGGTTTATGTCTTATTACTGCGACAGTCCATTGCTATGGAAAACTTTCAAAATCTCAAATCATAATCTCTCTTACAGCCTCTGGAACTGGTGAGTTACATGATTAATACGAATATCGATTTTGGGTACATCTTCGGTTTATGAACTCACATATGGGTTACTTTGCAGTGAAGGATTCGATGAACATGGTGAAAGTTTTCATACAGTCACTTCTTTGATTACGACCTTCTTCCCTTCCTATCTTGTGATAACCTCTTCACCTCAACATACCTTTTACAACCCACGTCCTGAATTATCTGCTTCATATATTCTAATCTCTGACTTCCTCCACAGTTCTTACCTTCGACTGTTCCCTCAACTAACAAATCAACCAATTCAGCATGTCTCAAAATATTACCTACCTTCCTGCCTTTTCTTTCTGAATAGCTCTTCCACAACCTTCTTTTCTCACCCATCATTTCCAAAACTTGTTCATTTCGTACTTTGTCTGTCCACTTAATTTTCAGCATCCTTCTATAGCACCACATTTCAAATGCTTCAATTTTCTTTATTTCCGGTATTCCTAAAGTTCATGTTTCGCTACCATAAAGTGTTGTGTTCCACACATAGAGTTTTAAAAAATTCTTTCCAAGTCCTATATCAATGATTGAAACTTTTTTTTTTTAACTGCTTTACGTCTCTCAACTGCGAGGTCTTTAGAGACGGGAAAGGATGGGGACAAGGAAAGGGAAGGAATTCGACCATGGCCTTTTTAAGTGGAGTGTTTTGGGAAACCATGGAAAACCCAAATCTGGATGCCCGGACGGGGATTAGAACCTCCGTCCTCTCGAATGCGAGGCCAGAACGCTATCCGTTACACCACCACGCTCGGTAATGATTGAAACTAAATGATTTCACTTTTTCATGAAGGCTCTTGTGCTATTCTGCTTTTAACATCATTCCTGCTTCGGTCATCGGTTGTAATTTCACTTCCTAATTAGCAGGATTCATTTACTTCTTCTATTGCATCCAATCCTAAACACACTATGTAAAAGTTGTATGAAAGAAAATATATACCTTTTAAGCTAGCAGAATACTGTTGAAGCTTTATTACAGACAATAAAAACAGCCACTGCGAAGTAAAAAAAAAAACCATACATGTACGATATTGTTTCTGCGAAATGTATTACGAATGTTGTGTTACATACAACAATTACAAACTCTAACATAATAAACTGTGAATACAGTTAGAATTCTTAAGTTATGCAACTATTTCAGTCAATATCAATCTTAAAACTGTAGAAATATCTTAAAAAAATAAAATCCCAATAACTCGTAACATTTCCCGACTGGGAAAATCCAAAAAATCATATTAAGGCGTTGCAAAAAAAATCAGTATGAATAACAATTCGTTTCTCTTGAATGGAGATGTTTTTTGATATATATAACAAAGCTATCTTAATTAGGCAAGCCAGAGGTATATTTGCAACATCTCACATAATTCATTCAACTAATCTGTACGTAGAAACTTGTATGTCACTGGTAATTATAGGGTCGCTAACTATGGCTGCAATTAATATCAGAGCTGGAGAGCGGAATATTTTAATTCGCACACCAAGAATACAGTAAGGTTCGTGAAAGATGATTGATGAGAGAATCACTCTGGTATTCTGTTCATGCCAAAGCACACGATGTTCGACGATCCCGCTACGAACTTCAATACACTTTGGGAGCGTCCATAAACCACGTAGCACCCCATGAACACCCCTCCCCTCATGTAGCCTGACGTGGCTTTTCTCTCAACCCCTACCCCACCCCCACCCCCACGCCCCCCCCCCCCTACCCCCGTATCACATAGATTTTTTCCTATTGATTCCAGAAGACATTTTGTACTGTTTGTCAGATTATCATAAATTACATATGGAGATAATTAAATGACGGAAATAAATATTGGCATGCTGTGTTGTGTTTTGTACCTCATACCTGATTTTAACTGTGACAAATAATATGAATGAAAAACTACGTGACCTGGCTCAGAACCCTTCCCCCACCCCACCCCGGCCCACGTATCCCAGCGTATTCCAGCGCAGCCCAACATAGCCAAACCTAGCTCTACAGCCAACCCCTCCCCCCTCTTTACACCGAGCCGCGTAGTTTATTGACGCTTCTACGTGTAGCTCTTCTGAGTACGTCTTGGTGTATACTAGCACCTCCTTCAATATGTACCATTTGTCCTTAGTCACCCTGTAGGAGGAACTGGAAAGTCGATCCTTTTTCCTTTAGCTGATGTAAGTATAATTCACGCCGGCCTCGGTAGCGTAGGGGCTAGAGTGCTAGCTCCGCGTGCCGAAGGTCGCCGGTTCGAGTCCGGTCGCGGGCATGGGTGTTTAAGTGTTGTGTCTGTGAATGTCTTGTCCGTCCTGTGATTTGTCTAATTAATTGGAAAAAAATCATCAGGCTGGCTGTGTGGCCTAAGATGGCGAAAGACATTAAAAAAAAAAAGTATGATTCACATTAAATTTATTTCACGTTGCATGCAGCTTTGATGAGTCTAAAATGATAATTTTTGCACTATAGTCCACGCAAGAGCTTTGCGTTTAATGCTGCCCAATACATTACCTGCAAGCGTAGAGGAAAGATTTTTTTTTTTTTTTTTTACGTTTCGTTGACGTCGAGATCATTAGAGGCGGGATGGGGCTGAGGACAAGTAACGGGAAGGAATTCGGCCATGGCCTTTTTCAAGGAAACATACCGACATTCGCTTAGAGTGATTTGGGGACAGTATAGAAAACCAAGATCTGGATGCCCGAGCGGGGATTTGCTCCCACGTCTTCCCGAATGCGAGGCCAGAGCGTTACCGCTCACCCACGACGCTCGGTTTAGAGGAAAGAGGTTGTAGCGCCTCGCAGGAGGCGAGATGGTGCGTTACGGGCAGTACGTGGCCAGCTGCTGCTGCTGGTATTAAATGCACGTCCGCGGGCGAGTTGCGTCGTTACCCGGGCACATAACAGTCGCCTTATCTGCGGTCACCGGAGCCACGCGAAAGGGCACAGGTCACAGCGGGGGCTGGGACTCCGTCCACTCTAATAACGCCTGTCACACAGTCAGCCATGCCTCGTTTGTTTACTCGCTCCTCTATATTCTGCAAATCACAAATATTGTGGGTGGCAGAGGGTGCTAAGCACCAATCCTAATTCAGTGCATTCCAATCCCAAACAGAACCAGGAAAGAACAAATACATAAATGAATCAGTACGGCATCTAATTTCTCGAATCTTATCCCTCCTGTCATTGCGACCTAAATAGGTTGGCGGAAGAAGTATTTCGTCAATCCCTTGCGATACGGATCCCAAATTCCACAACAGCATTCCAAATGCGGACGTACTAGTGTTTTTTACGCTATTTCCTTTGTATGAGCATTACAACTTCTCAAAATACGTCCTATGAATCGTAGTTTGGAATTAGCTTTTCCTACAACAAAAGTTATGTGCAAGTCCCATTTCATGTTGCTTTGTACTGTTACGCCTAGATACTTCAGGGAATCTACAGTGTCAACAACTGAATTGTTAACTTTGTACTCCAGAGCAAGCGGGGTCTTTTTATTACTTATGTGCATTGCCTTGCACTTTTTACAGTTAAGTGTAAGCTGCCATTCACGGCACCATTCCGAAATAACATCCAGATCGCGCTGAATTTCTAAGCAATCGTCGGAGCACCTCACTTCCCTATAAATAAGTGCATCATCAGCAAAAAATCGCATCCTGCAATTAACGTTGTCACCGAGATCGTTTATAAAAAATTAAGAAAAGAAGTGGCCCTATTACACTTCCTTGAGGAACGCCCGAAGTAACATCTAGCTTTGAAGAGGCTTCCCCGTCAACAACGACATACTGCGACCGACCAGTTAGAAAATCGCGTATCCATTCGCAAATCTGATCAGATATACCGTACGCTCGAATCTTCGCTAATAGTCGGTTGCGTGGTACAGAGTCAAAAGCTTTCTGAAAATCCAAGAAAATAGCATCAACTTGTGATCCTGCGTCAATAACTTTCATTACGTCATGCGAAAATAGAGCCAGTTGCGTTTCACACGATAGGTTATTCCGAAATCGGTGTTGGTTTGCTGTAAGTAACTCGTTTTCATCTAGAAACTTTGCTGTGTGGCCCAGATAAAAAACATCAGAATAATTTTATTACTGTCTACAAGTTTTCCTCTTTGTATGTACTAAAAGCTCGAGATCCGGATGCATGATTTTTGCGTTCATCTGTTTTTTTTTATTTTTGTTTATTTTAAACGTAGTTTGCTCGTTTACTACCAGTTAGCTTCAGTGTTTCCCCAGTAAGCTTGGTCCAGGTGGAAGAAGTTGCGGGGAAGAGATATTATTACTCACAAACGTCTGAAGAACACTAATTAGATCATTTATTTGCATCCAGTTGCGGATGCTGACGATTCCGCTGCCTGTACCGTTGGCCTGACCAGCGAAACATAATTTAAGTGCGTATTCTGAGGACCATGCTTCGCGTTCCGTGGCCAAATAATTGCCGGAAGAGCAACTTGTGCCGAGCCACGAGATGTTAAAAGCTCTGCATTATGCTTTTAGTCTGCTGCGGGGTTATATTACAGAGAGAGTGGGGGCAAACAAACAGGGGGCCCTCTTTGCTTCCTCTACAGTTGGATCCACAATAAGCAACCGCGTGTAAACAAGGAGCAGTCAATAGCGCAAAGCCGTGTGTATTGAAATTGATGTTTTTGATGCGTCCTTCTTCAAAACTCTTCTCTACACAACCGTTTCTCAATCTTTTTCTATCCGAGGATCACTAAAGTAATACTACACGCCACTAACTAATAATGTCGTAACTGTTTTCCCCTGTGTATATATTCAAACATTTCTGACCCTTTGTTTTTTCACTCCATATTAACAGATGAAACAATATACTCACAAGAAAAAATATCCACAGCAAACATAATGGCTATACCCGATCATTGCGGCCAGTTGGGTGTTCCGCGACGACCCCAAAATAAAACAATATAAGATTGTGATGTTTCCACAACACCACACAACCAACTACCGCAACGCCGCAATATACAATTAACATCAGCGCATCTTCCAGTCACACAATAACACCATTACTGTCAAACTATATTCTTCATACCATATCAATAATATAATGTTGCTGTATAGGCAATCCATGGAATTCTATGTCTCCAGGCAACCAACTTCATCACCAGCACATCTAACTCCCAAACAATAACTAAATTTTGTCTGCATATATCTAATGTACCATAATTTCTATATAATCTGATTATGTTGAGTATGTTACCTACAAAATTTGTAACATATGATCTTTATAATGTAACTGTTCTGTATGTTACCAACGAAAATTCATGTATCATGTTTCAATGTTAAAATAATAAAGACTAAGGGAGCATCTGGTAAGCCTCTGGCTGATAAGGGCCGATATGTGGCCCTACAACAGCCCGCCTCGCTGAGCCTCACCCCGATGGGAATGATTTGAAAAAAAAAAAGACTGCGCGCTCACCTCCATGGATTGGCAATTTCCGGCGAGTCTCGATAATGGCCGAAGTGTTTAGTTACACTGCCTGCCACAACAGCGCTGCTGGGCTAATCAGCAAAATTCAGTTGAAGAACTGTACTGACTTTATTTGCGCTTATACTATTAAAAGGAAGTATAAGTTTCAAATAAAGAATAGAATTTGATTTTTCTTGCACTTATAGTGTTAAAAGAAAATATTATTGCGATGTCAGATAAAACGTAATAGTCAATTGTGGAAGTAACTTCACAAACATACGAAGAGTAGGGATAAAGAAAATTAATGCGAGGTAATCAAACGTTTCAAAGTTGAAATGCTACGTTCGTTTAAATTTACATTTTGCTTTTTGTTTATTTACGACAGTTAGATGCAGAAATTCATCTAAGGAGAAGGACATTCGATGTTTACGCTATATTATCAGCACCAGTTATAAGAACTAGGTTAAAACGTAACATAAGAATTTTTTTGGCAGAAGACAAGAAACAATGAAGTTTATTAAAAACTCAGAGAGTGTTTACATGAAACGTACGCAATGGCGAAATGTATCAGTCAAATAAATAATAATTATCCATTTTTGAAATTATATTCTCCGTCATTTAAAGTAAAATTCATTTACTAAAAAAAAAAAAAAAAAAAAAAAAAAAAATCCTAGCCAAATACTCCGCTAATCTAACCAGAGTAAGGTACTGCTATCACGAAAAATATCATTACGATGATCGTTATTAGTTATTTCTTAAAAGCTTTTCCAGTATAAATTCCTACTACAATCATAGATGATACCCGTAATTTTTGAAGGGCGTTAAAACTAGTATTACATAATAAATCTAATAGCATTTTTTGAATTCTTTCGGATACCCAGTTAAAGAATTGGAAGAGAGCATTTAAAAGTGAATTACATATTGAACGGACTTAATATTTATGACCCAAATGAATAATAATGTTATGAACTTAGATCGAGATAGAGTAAACTGCAGAAAAGAAACAAATTAATATTAATAACATTATGCACTCAGTGTTAATTTATTTTCGTTGCTTTAACTTTCATTCAGTTAGCTCTAAAAATCGTAAATCGCAGTGATTCTCCGTTGCGAAATAGATGACGTCTTCATCCTAAACCTGATCGTCATGAAAGTAACTATTATTTTCAGTAATGATTCGTATTTTTATCAGCACAGTGTTTGAATTGCAAACTTGTCGACAGTCACCCATTACAAAGGCTTGTTTCATGGGAACGCCTGTGAACTCCTGAAGTTGCCTTTACTGAACCGACTGCAGTGCATGGCGTGTTGCCTCACGCAGGGGCTGCGGTGACTTAAACTGTGATGCCCCTCCCGCCCGTGAATACACTTTAGACTTTAAACAAACAACACGTTTAACGAGAACTGAATATAGTATGTCAGAAAGCGGTAAAGAATCCTATCCTGTGAAAGATTATTCATCGTTATAGACTGTATTAGTTGAGATAAAGAGTTTTTGACAGAAGACATAGAATATAGAAACAGAGAGGATGATTTCTAAAACGCGTATACAGCTTTGGGTGATTCGAGAAAATCTGGAGCAAAATAAAACAGAAGTACTGTCACAAAGATGCTGTTATGAATCGACGCGTTTTGATAGTCTGTGGTGAATACTTCCTTCCCAATCCTTGAAGTTTTGATCATCCGTTGTTGTTCACGTGATACCAATTTACACTAATCTATACTTATAAAACGCAAATTTTGGTCGTGTTATAACTGTGTCACGCCATGACGCCACGCTTTTCGCCTCCACTCCACGACAAACAACGAACGGAGATGTTCGAGGTTATGAGCGTTGTTTAATAACAGTTCTATTTAGCTACGCATCAGTGAATAAGTTAAGTGTCAGAACATTCAAATCGACATATTAACTATTAGTTGCTTTTCTTAATTAAAATTCGTTCTATGTTGATTTTTCTTATACTCTCTGTAGAGCGATACCGTTGTTGCAGTAAGCTAAGAAATATCTACATTACATCATTTTCGAGACAATTTTAGTCAGTGAAGAAATGAATTGCTAAATAACTGCATTCAACGCGTCATTTTTGACGGGCGTACAAGATATGTATCTGCAGTGTATACATTTTAAGTCACTGTTATAATATACTGGAAGGAATGAGTTGCCGAAACACTGAAATAAAGGTATGTATTGCGTTTAAATTAATATATTAATTATTAATTTCTTTTATTTCTGATGTCAGTGCATCATACACATGTAAATATTTCCAGTGGGAAACATAGATCACAATACAATGAATGTATTGGTACACGGGTAATAGAATCTATGAATTTTGAACAGCAATATTAGTAGAAGTTGTGGTTATGTCGAAATGCAGATAGGACCAGAATGACTACTGACCCAGTTTTTTACAGAATAATTAACTATGAATTTAGTTTTATAAATAATCTAAGCTGCTTTCATAAGCTCTGAGTTACTGAAGTTACAGTATTTTTATGCAGATGGAAGCAGTTCCGTATATATCGTGCTGAATGAGTCCTGGATCAGGAATGAAACCAATATCACGCGCTATAGCATAAGGTTTTGGGATTCCATTTTATTTTTAATTTAATTGGTTTCCTAATTCTGACATCATTCACTGAGTATAAGTTTCATCTGTTTTGCTGTGTAAACTACAACCGAAATATGTACAACTTACAAAATAAGGTTACGAGAATTACATAACAACAGTTCTACTTTTTTAGGCAATCACAGAGAAATGAATTGTCAGAACACTCCGTTAAACCCGTCATTATTGATGGGCTTTGAGGCTAGTAATATTATAAATGTGAAAGAAATTCTGCCTCTCTGTTTGTTTGTTACGTTTTCACGACTAAACGGCTGGAACGGGTCTTGACGAAATTTGACATGGAAATACTGCGCATCATTATGGAGGACACAGGTTACATTTTTGGGATAAATAACACATTGTGGCATGAAATTTTGAAAACTAATAAAGCGATGACATACAGACGCACAGCGTGTGTAAGTCTCTATAAAGTTGTGCCGTTCACTGTAGCTTTGTTTCTCTCGCAGTTAGTTTGTGTGTTATCGGTTAAACCACAAACAAAAATATGCCGGAGGAACTGTGATAGATACTCTCCCACAGTTAACGCACCACCCTTACTTTGTTGTTATTTTTAAATATGTTGCAAACTGATTTTCGTCTTGAGACAGGTGGAATGGTATTGTGATGGCTCCCCCATCATATTATGCTGATTCCGTGGGTTTGAGACACCTTTTACTTAACTTATAGTATCCTGTATCCAATCCTAGCAATAAAACTCTAAGCGCACCCGTACGGAGTCGCGGACGAAGTTGCGACCCTGTTCCCGGCTGCGGCCTGACCCGAGCCGGTCAGCACGCGTCACCTGTGAACTTTGCCTGTTTGCTATCGTGTACATTATTTGCCGTGCGCACGCGTGACAGCCTGAGCGCCACGCACCGCTAGGCTGTGTTTGCCTAGCTGTTCGCCGACAATGCCTCTGTCAACAGCGGGGCGACAGGTGAGCCACTGTGTCGTATTGCCATTCGATTCACATTCGCTTCGACAATCGCATGATACGTCGTGTGACATTCCTTTCGGCCTAATTAAAACACGTTTGGTTTATTTACCAGTATGGTGATATACTTCGTGGATGACTTGGATGTGATCTAAAAACTGAGAACTGCCCAGCGAAGTATGGAAAGAGCAATGCTAGGGTTTACAAGAAGAGACAGGAAAAGGGCCGTGCACATTCGATCAATAACTAAAGTAACAGACATCTTAAAAAGAGTCATGATCCAAAAATTGCAATGGGCCGGTCATATTGCTCGCAAAAGAGATGAAAGATGGACTACGGTAGTGCTGGATTGGATACCGAGAAACCTGAAAAGAGCAAGATGAAGACCCCCGGATCGCTGGGATAAGGATATACGTCGAGTTACAGGCGTGAACTGGAAGAGGATGGCTCAGGATCGATCAGCCTGGAAAGAACTACAACAAAACTATGTAGAATTAAATTCTAATATATAGCTCATTAGACTTAAAGAGGCTACATGCTGAAAAAAGGATCGATATAGCTGCAATAATAATAATAATGGTGATATAATACGGGGACTCATTTTGATCTACTTCGATGTATTTCAAAGTTCTTTAAAAATCGTTTAAACGATTTCCATAATGATTGCAAGTCACGTTTGATATCCTATTTGATTTCTGTAGTTTCCTTAACGATTTCCGCTGAACGTGGGATGGATTTAGTAAAGCCAGCAGCATGCTCCTCCCACCTGGCTATGAGGAGAAGCTATCCTACTCGAAACATCCAACAGACCGAGTTGAAAAATTTGGCTCCAAGTTTCCTCAGATGATTAGTATTAAATGATTAAAAACTGAAAGTTTTACATATAATCTACATCTATACATCTGCATATATACTCTGCAATTCACAAAATTGTGGGTGGCAGAGGGTGCTCAGCACCAAAGCTAATCTCTTTGCTGTGCATTCCAATCCCTAATGGTACGAGGGAAAAAAGAATTCATATAAGAATCAGTCCGGCACCTTATTTCTCTAATTTTATCTTTCCTGTCCTTCCGACTCAAATAGGTTGGTGGAAGAAGTATTTCACTACACTCATGAGTGAAAGTTGGAGTACGCATGTTTTCCAATAAGTTTAAACGAAACGTGTGTCGTCTATCTACCAGAGACTCCCAACCTAATCTACTAATCAGTTCTGTGACGCTTTCATAAGGACTGTAGCAAGCGGTCACGAATCGAGCGGCTCTTCTCTGTACTTTCTCTATACTTTCGATCAATCCCTTACGAAACGGGTCCCAAATGGCACAACAATAATCCAAATGTGGACGCACAAGAGATTTGTACGCTATCGCCTTTGTTTGTTCATTACAATTTTTCAAGATTCTACCTATGAATCGCAGCCTAGAATTTGCTCTACCTACTATAGAATTAATGTGTATGTCCCATTTCATGTTCCTTTGTACTGTTACTCCCAAATATTTAATAGAATCGACCATATCAATAACTGTATTGTTTAACTCGTATTTCTGAACAATCGGATTCTTTTTGTTAGTTATGCTCATTGTCTTGCACTTTTTACAGTTTAGAGTAAGTTGCCACTCAGCGCACCAAGCCAAAATAACATCCAGATCGCGCTGAATTTCTAAGCAATCGGCCAAAGTTCTTACTTCCCTATAAATAACCGCATCATCAGCAAACAATCTAAAAAGGCTTTTCACTTTGTCTCCGAGATCGTTTATAAAAATTAAGAAAAGAAGTGGTCCTATTACACTTCCTTGAGGTACACCCGATGTAACATCTAGATTAGAAGAACTTTCTCCTTCAACGACAACATACTGCGACCGACCAGTTAGAAAATCCTTTATCCATTCACAAAGCTGATCCGATATACCGTAAGCTCGAAGCTTCGCTAAAAGGCGGTTGTATGGCACAGAGTCAAAGGCTTTCTGGAAATCTAAAAAAATTGCATCTACTTGTGAACCTGTATCGATAACTTTCATTACGTCGTGTGTAAATAGGGCCAGCTGTGTTTCACATGATCTTTTCTTCCGAAATCCATGTTGATTTGTTGTAATCAAATTATTATAATCTAGAAAATTCATAATGTTCGAGCATATAATATGCTCCATAACTCTACTACAAACAGATGTTATAGATATGGGACGATAGTTCCCAGGATCACTTCGATCACCTTTTTTGAAAATCGGAGTTACTTGCGCGATTTTCCAGTCTGAAGGTACTTTTCGCTCTTCTAATGATTTACTGAATATATCAGACAGAAATGGCCCGATTTCTGCAGCATACTCTGAAAATACTCTTACTGGAATTCCATCCGGGCCCGGTGCTTTCCCCCACTTCAGGAGCTCTAATTGCTTAACGATACCTGCAGTATCTATTCGTAATGATTCCATCACCGACTCGCCACGGCGTGGGAAAACGGGAATACTATCCTTATGTTCATTTGTAAATGAATTTTTGAATACAGTATTTAGTACGTTAGCTTTATCGCGGCTTTCATTAACCTCGGAACCTTCACGAATTAGTGCTGGAATATTGCTGTTGGTACAATTAACTTTTCGTACATACGACCAAAATTTCTTTGGGTTTTCTGTGAGACTCTTAGAGAGAGAGTTGGAGTGAAAATCGTTAAAGGCCTCGCGCATTACATTCTTAATACGTCCTCTTAAATCAGCTAAGGTTTCTAAATCGCTGCGACACCCCTTCCTTCTTGAGCGTGCGTGTATTTTCCTTTGTTTTTTGAGTAATCTTTTGACTTCGCATGTGTACCACGGTGGATCATCCTCTCCCTTTATTGTCCGCTTTGGTATATGTATTTCCATGCCTTCCCTGACTATATGTATAAAACGATGCCACATCTCTTCAACGGTGTCCTTTGTTGACTTGAAGTTATGGTATTTATTCCTCAGGTATGTTCTAAAACACTCCTTTGAGGCCTTACTGAATTTGTATACAATCCGCCCTTTTTTCCTTTTTCGCTCGGTCATTAATTTGATAGTCGCAATTACCGCTTTGTGATCGCTTATTCCTGTGGTCGTTGAAATGTCGGTGAATAATTCTGGCCTGTTGGTAACCAGCAAGTCTAAAATGTTTTCGCTACCGTTATGACACCGCGTAGGTTCATTAACTAGCTGCTCGAGATGATTATCTGACAACAAATCGAGAATTACTTCAGAAGCTGCCTTATCCCACAATCTGACAAGTACGCAGGCATAGTAGAGAAACGACTTACCCTGCGGCGAATTCAGAACGTCATACAGGCCCAGCCACTGATTTTATGGTTTGGGGCAATCAGTTTGTAAGGCCGGACTGAATTCGTTGTTCTTGAAGGCACACTGACAGCCCACCATTATGTAGACGGGGTGCTGCCCCCTGTTGCGACCCTTCATCTCCACCATCCAAATCGCCTCTTCCAACAGGATAGTGCCCTTTCTCACACAGTGGCCATAACAACACGAGCCTTGGAAGGGATTACGAACATAATTTCGAAAGACATGGTCCCCAGATTTGACCCCAATAGGGCATATCTAGGATGCCAGGAGTAGATACATTAGAACACATGGTCACCCAGCACAAACTGTGCAACAACTGACTGCACGAGACATGCAGTCGTAGAGAGCCATACCCCAAGAAGACAACACAACACTTTATGATTCAATGACGACAAGGATCCACGAAAGTATAGGTGCTCAAGGTGGGAGCACTTCTTAGTTACTACTGTATCTAAAGATTATAAACTTTGCCTGATCTATTTCAATTTGTTGTCATTTATTTCGGGTATGACCCTCAATATATTTAGAAACTTTCCTAAAATTCCATCATTCCTGTCTGGGTGTTACACTTTTAATCACTACCAGTGGAATTGGACCCTGTCGGATCACTCAAAGCCTTAACGATTCAGTTTTCTGAGTTTCCATATAGCTTTCACTTTTCACCGTGGATTCTCTTCCTTTCTTCAGTCCACTTCGTCCCCGGTCTCTTTTGACTTCATTCTCTGGCGGTACTTCCCACTTGTTAATTTTTTCTCTGTATGTTTGTCTATCTACGATTTCTGATGAGTTCATGTGGGCTTTTTCCATGTCTCTTTTGATCTCCATAGTTTTTAGCTGTTCTATATATGTCACAATTTTATGAATCAGTCTTGTTACTGGAAGTCTGTGGATATGTCCATAAAATCTTAATCTTCGTTTCCTGATGTCTGTCGCGAGGTTTGACAGTGTTTCTGTTGTCTATCGAGATTTAAGTCTATATCCGTCATCTGTTTTTTCTGGGCCAAAAATCTTTCTTATAATTTTGCGTTCTTCTTTCAAAATGCTTTCTAGGTCACCTTTCTGTGTAGTGTTAAAGTTTCGCTGGCGTACAGGGCTTCAGGTTTGATAACTGTGTTGTAATGACTGACTTTTGTATATACGGACAAACATTTTTTATTATATATGTTATAGGTACTACCGTAGGCTCTTCTAAGTTCTTGCATGCGAACTTTCTGTGCTATTTTCTCTCCTGCTGTGAGTTCGATGATTTCTTCCAGATACTTGAAACATGGAACTCTCTCAATTTGTCCATATTTTGTCACTAGATTTTGAGTGTGGAGTTTTGAACAGATGAATTTGGTCTTTTGGAACGATATTTGTAAGCCTATATATATATATGTGTGTGTGTGTGTGTGTCA